>JARPMJ010001375.1:15000-168419 GCA_033366665.1 Phoxinus dragarum
GCATATGATCAAAAAAACTACAACCTTTTCAGGCATAATCTTACTAAATAAGTAATTAAGTGAAAAAAAAGTCATAAAAGAGCATTCTACTGTACTTGTATTAAACCCAGGAAAGTCCAATAAAATATGTTTAACAGAGCGGGGAATCTTACTAAACATGAGTTTAGAGTTGTTGGGACTTCACCTTTAAGCAAAAAAGCACGAGTCAAACGTCATCGGGTGAATAGCACTTGATCAGATCTAGTTTTAAGATCTAGTTTCCAAGAAAGTTTGACATGTTTTTATCAGATATGCAAAACTGTTAATAAACTAATCTCGTTGAGTGCAGAATGTGCATCTGAACGCTGGCGTTTATTGAGTTTCTCTCTGCAATGCGTAGATTCTGCTAATGGGTGTTTGGTGTGGGAATAGAAAGTTGAATTTTGAAAACAAGAAAAATCTATAAAGAGTTCATTACCAGGCAGAGCCGAAAGTAACTGATAATGATAAAATCAATTTCAATTCTGACTTCATATCGACCAGGCACATTTCCTTGATATCATTGAGTTATTACTAAGTGGCTGAAGAGCTTTCCTCTTAAATGGACTCGATGTGTCTTTGGTTTTGTTGGATGTCAGTCGTCTCGTGCCAACAGAATCGAGAGATGACAATATAAAGACGGAAAATTAGACCGTGAGTCATTCCCGTTCGCAACCACAGGAGACAGTGACATTGTGAATGAATTGGATGTGCATGTTGTTTACCAGTAATAAAGCTGCTTAACTGTGCTAACACTCACAGATCTCTTCTGGGAACAAAGAGACCCAATAAAACATCTCTGGCCTCTCAATGGTAGCCGGGGCTCGGCTTTCATAGATCATAATATGCTGTCTTTTTGGCAGCCTAAACCCACAAATCAAACATTTCCCTTCAAAGACTCACTTCTTGAAAACGGTAATCTCATTTAATAGCTTAGGAAAATAAAATGTGTGTTGTTTACTTAATTTTGTGTCGTTTGAAACCTGTACAATACACTGTTAGAAGTGTAAATCATAAAACATGATGCTATAGTAGCAATATATGTATTGCTACTATAGCATAGTTTTATATATAAAACACAATATATATATACAAAAGTTTTTTGGCTGAGATATCGAGAGACGGCTGATTGCCGAATAACTTTTAAAGGCGAGACACTACAGGTGAATAGGGTACAATTTTAAAATAATAGATATCACCATGAAACTTCCTCAGTTGATCACTTACACAAGTATATAAAACAATGTATTACAAGTTTTTTAAATGTTTATGTTTAATTATCCAAATTAGGCATTATCTCATTAAATATGTGCAATTTTGCAAATGTTTTCGGTAGATAGATCTGAACATATGATAAAGCCAGGTGCAAAATTATTTTTTCATTTTGTTTACACACAAGATGAAAAAAGATGTTCAGAGGGAAATCAACATATACTGTCCATAGCCTTAACACATTTTATTATTATTAAAATGTCACATATATCAGGCCAGGAATGATTTATTAACAAATTACTCAGAAAATATCTTCAGAATACTGCTAAGTGTATAACTGGAAAGTTTGGTGTACATAAGTGCTACATAGGCTGAGATGTTTATACTGGAGAATGACAAAAAAATAATTTTGAGAAAATGTAAATGTAAAAAATTATACTTTTATAGCGGAAACAACTATTTATAGACACAATATCTTATCAAATCATTAGCAACAACAATACAAACCACCTAAATCACATCAAAACGTATAAACACAGCATTTATGGCCTTCAACTGAGCAGAAATCAGTCAAAAACACACATCTAAATGTCAGAGCGCGTCACGTGATGCATCTGAACCAATCACGTCGTCAGAAATTGACATCAGCCAATGAGATTTCGCTTTTAGAGGTAAATGTCCATTGTACTTTCACGATTGGTTGCTGATAAAAAGGAAATGACTATATTTGGATCCGACAGGATTGTACAGGAGAGAGAGAGCTTCCCAGCGGTGTGTGTGATGACGGTGCAGAGAGAGATCGCGGAGCAGCGGGATGATGTAGAACGCCAACTTTTGTTGAATTTAGACAAAGTGTAGTAGACTAGACAAAGTGCAGAAAAATAAAGACCTAAATGTGTATTTTGGACTTTTTTTCACCAAAGGTCTGAAAGAAGACATGTAATTGAAGACAAATAGCCCAAAATCTCAAAATTGACCAGTGAAAAAACAACAACAATGTTTTTGTCTGCCGTGTCTCGCCTTAACAGGGACAATTCTCAGTTCTCAATCCAAAATTGCACATGACCACATTATACATCCTTATAGACAATGTCATAAAAGCACAGCAATATCTCAAGTCTTCTAAAGGCACATTATAGCTTTTGTGTGAGGAACAGACTGAAATATAAGTTATAATCCACAAATAATATTTCCTCATACATTCATAATTCACTTAATGTTCTCTTTTATTAAATATTAAGTATAATGTACAGTACCAACTCTTCCTTGCTTCACTGTGGGTTAGCGACAGTCTTGACACTCATTAATCAACTTGATGTTTATGATTTGGATTTGAATCACAGATCA
The DNA here is from genome assembly GCA_033366665.1 of Phoxinus dragarum. NCBI lineage: Eukaryota > Metazoa > Chordata > Actinopteri > Cypriniformes > Leuciscidae > Phoxinus > Phoxinus dragarum. The sequence continues at coordinate 17,578 of JARPMJ010001375.1, forward strand.
GACGTTAAGCACATCAACTCTGAAACGCATGAATACTAATTGTGTTTCTTCTCCCTTCAGTTACTCCCTGCATCGGACCGTTGATCAGAAGAAACCCACTCATGAGTGTCACACACACAGAGACGACTCTTCTCACATTTGAATGCAAGACCGACAGCACATCTGTCAGCACATCGTTGGATTTCCACGGGAAGAGGAAGAGGAATATAAAGATGAAGAGGAAGATCAAGAGTAAGATGAAGAGGAAGATGATGAGGAAGAAGAAGAGGAAGAGGAAGAGGAAGAGGAAGATGAAGAGGAAGAGGAAGAAGAAGAAGAGGAAGAGGAAGAAGAAGAGGAAGTGGAAGTGGAAGAAGAGGAAGAAGAAGATGAGGAAGATGAAGAGGAAGAAGACGATGAAGAGGAAGATGAAGAGGAGGAAGAAGAAGAAGAGGAAGAGGTAGAAGAAGAGGAAGATGAAGAGGAAGAAGACGATGAAGAGGAAGATGAAGAGGAGGAAGAAGAAAAAGAGGAAGAGGTAGAAGAAGAGGAAGAGGAAGAAGAAGATGAAGAGGAAGATGAAGAGGAAGAGGAGGAAGAAGAAAAAGAGGAAGAGGTAGAAGAAGAGGAAGAAGAAGAAGAAGAGGAAGAAGAAGAGGAAGATGAAGATGAAGAGGAAGATGAAGAGGAAGAGGAAGAGGAAGAGGAAGAGGAAGAGTGTGTTGTGAGCGTCAACATACTCGGCTGCCTGCAGGAGTTCATTCATTAGCAAGCAGAGGGACGGTCATGCATGATTCATGACACCAGCGTTTCCACTGCACGCACACACACACACACACACACACACACACACACACACACACACACAGATCTCTGCTCCAGTCACAGCACAACAGTCACTAACGCTGGAGTTCACCGGATCTCTACACTAATACACACGTGCTAATGCCTTCTTTGGGATATTCCAGTGAATGCTTTACAAATATGGCGTGTGCAAACCGAAATATGATAAGTCCACACTTAAAACTGTATTTAATATATTCCGAGGATACACTCGGCAAGTGTGTTTATAGCTATAGCTTGCAGAGTGTATTCTCGGAAATAATGAGGCTTAAAATTTGCGACATTGCTAGTCAATTCTTTATAAGGCATTATGCATGTATTATAATGCATTATAAACAACTTTATCCTGCATTGTATAATTTGATAAATAACCACAACAACAGTTACAATACACTATAATATTTACCTTTATGGATATAACTTTTAAGAGTGCAATGCTTTATAACACCAGATGAAGCCTGTGTTTATAATGCATCATAAGGCTATTATTAATGCATGAATAATGCCTTATAAACAACCTTATAATGTGGTGTATCATCTCATATCACATGTGGCCATGTTACTTTAACATGACAGAAACATTACATCAAATGCATCTCATTACAAACACCAGAGAAATGCTGATTAATTGTGTCATTTACTGTATAGATTTTATTATATTTTACCATTTTTAGGAGTGCTGGGTGGATGAACTGGTTATTCATTATGTAATTAATGTAATTCCAATGCTTCTCTAAACACTCGCTTTCTGGTTTCTTTACATGATTATCGTTTATTTGACAGTCATGCAATTTTCTCTAATGTTAATCGACAGCATGTCACAAATTTTAACTTTCATTGAATCCATAAACAAGAGGAGCTCACTTTTAAAATGATGAAATATCCTCAGTTGCATTGATATTCATAAGTTTGTCTCAACAAAAACTAACAGACAATTTCACAGCCAATCACATCAATGACTGGGCAGCATCATAAACATCGTATGCATCCTTAATAGATCCTCATAATGTGAACTCAGTGTTTTATTCCAGACTCCAGCTTTATCCAGCAGGTCTGAGGCAATATTACGAGATCCTACACTTTATTTAATTGAATTTCGAAGCTTAAGTGTTAATAGGCTTATCATTGATTGTCGCCTCAAACAAAGCAGCCGCTCACAATAACAACAGCCGAGCAGAAAACAGCACAAAACTGCCCGTGATTTATAGATAACAGCCGAGATTGTTTTCAACCGCACATTATCCATTAGTGATTTCTTTATAACAATGCAAATTGTTCTGTTCAGTTGATGGAAACTCTGGAAGAAGCAGATTTTCTGAGTATCATAGGAACAAAGTTGATTGAATGCAAATGAAAAATGGAAAGATTTGCTTTAAAAAAAAAGGTATTTGAAAACTAATTTTATTAAGTCAGATTGTAATAATAGTGTTCTGGCAAAGTTATAAACAACAGTCTTCCAATAATGTTAAAAGAACATTCGTTCAGATTAATTGGTCTTTAATAATGTTCTCAAAATGTTAGTACAAAAACATAATGTATCTTCCATGAAACGTTTTTACATAAAAGGTTTTAGTTGGATGTTCGTGTAACATTTTTAAAAATGTTGCTACTTGTTTCAGAACGTTTAAAGAACATTCAAATGTAACATTCCTATAATGTTTGCAACATTCTAAAATGGAATGTTCACTTAAATTTCTTTGGAAGCTTGGTTCCATCACAGAAAAAAAAAAAAAACGAATAAAAAAGGTAATTGCGACTTTTTATCCCGCAAATTGGAGAAAATAAGTCTGAATTTCGAGATGTGAGAATAAAATGTGCAATTATCTTTTTTATTTTTTTTATTCTGTGGCGGAAATGAGCTTCCATATTTTTTACATAACCGAGAATAAAAAATAAAAAATAAAAACTAAAGAACATTTCGAGATAACAATTGTAAAATGTAATGGGAACGTTAGCAAAACATCCTTAGATCATATTTTTGTTAGCTGGGAGAGCAACTGTAATGAACGTGAAATGATTTCAATAGTGTTGCATAAACACACGAGCGTCATTGCTAGAGGTCAAATACTAGCGTAACTCTTCATTCATTAAACATTGCTGATCATGAAACAGTTCTCCGTCTTTCTCTTCGATCTATGTTTGTCTGTGAAACATAATAAATTCATTGAAACCCCAGTGCTGATGCATAAACACTCATTTGTATCACTTCACTGCTGCCGTACTGAATAATTACCAGCATTATGTGTGTAAGTGCATTAATTATGTAAAGCCTAAGATAGCTACAAATCCCTGGGAGAAAAACAGTATTTTATATTTATATACTTTCTCAGCAATGAGTATGATCCAGATTACAAACACATGATTCAATAAGAGAGGTCCACCCAGACAAAATCTGTTTAAAGTTATACTTTTTCTGTTACTTAATCGGATAACTCACTTCATAAAGCTAAGAGATTATGGAGGAGAGAGCTCTAGCTTTTTAAATCTGTGAACACACCAGGCGGTGACTTTTTACACCTATAGTTCTGACACACACACACACACACCTACGTCTCCGCAAATCTGTCTCTCTCGTTCCCTACGCTTGAGGGTTTCTCGCACCCGGTCTATATAACGCTGCACATGAGTGTGTGTACATCTTATCTCCTGACAGTCCCGTACTGTGAATCTGTGTGAGTTTCAGCACAGCATCATGCTCCATTTCCTAGAGACCACTAAACTAACCTGCAGCACTCGTGCGATATGATTTATTGCTTCAGCTGGAGTGGGAATGTGCAGCACACTATACTTTTCAAGTTCTGGAAATGGATTTTATTTTGGAAGTGCATTCATTTGAATACAATGTGGCAACGCTGAACTGCATTCCACCGAGAAGTATTACTAAGAAGATTTGAACACAATGTGCATGATTTTCAGGTCAACACCCCCCCGTGCCACAGCTCTGATAAATGTTGCAGCTCAGAAATGAAAATTAAAGCATGCCGTCCCATGAACGCGACTGCTATAAAATCCTGTCAAACGCGAGGTGAAATACTGGATCCATGAACTTTCTGCTTAGTTTTCAGGTTTTGACTCTTAAAGCGTTCAAATGATGTATTGCTGGTAAAGGGCACTGTAACAACACACTGTAAAAATATAAACTAGTTGCCAATTGTTGTTTGATCGTGGGAAGTTCTTATAGTTCGGTGTCAATTTGAAGCTTTTAAAAAAATAAGTGTGTTTAAAAATCTTAAAATGATATATATACAGTATACATACTGTACTTGCAGATAATATAATATGAATTAAATAAATAAAAGGCCACTTCAGGTTGTTAAGAAACATTGTCATCAAAGTGTACTCTAGATACTCTCAAAAGTGCACTCAAGTAAAGTCAAATTAAAGTTTAATTTTACATCTTTATACCTAAATAATCTTATGTTGTGCTTTAAAGAAGTGCACTTATTGTGTATGTGTTGACTAACACTAAATCACATCTAAAGTACTCGATTATAATTTGAACTGTAGTGTATTCAAAATGACATTTAAAGTTAAATGTACTCAATATTTACAAATATTTTCAAATACATGAAATAGAAGTTTCAATAGAAATTACATTGAATTATATTTTAGTTTGCTTGTCAGTACATTCGTCAGCACACTTTAACCATATTTCAAAGACAATATGAAAGATGTACTTATGTCCTTCTAAAGTGGGTCAAAAACACTCTTAAGTTCAACTAACTGTTGAATAATATACATTTAAACTATATTACGCTTTTATTAAATTGCAATTAACATGCAGTTAAGTGTCTGAAAATAGTACATTTAAGTATATAATTTAATATTTGTGTACTCTATTTAAAAGTATACTTAAGTTTACTTCGTTTTTACAAGGGCTGTCAGTTGTAGGGAAAGCTTTAGCAAACACAAGTAATAATTCCCATCTCGCACCAGATATCCAAGGTTAGATATGGTGTAACATCATAACCTTCTGTTGTCAATCATCTACAGATAACCAGGACAAACCTTCATTTAGAAAAGCATCTCTATGCTGTCAGGGACTGTGGCAAACAGGAGACAGTGGTGTGTGAGGCACGCACGAATATATACATATATATATTTTTTTTACGTTTTAGTTTTAGTAATTGTATTATAGATTTTAGAAATTATATATTTCAGATAGTTACCTACCATCATAGTATTTACTTCAGCTGTATTTAAATTAAAGAAAACTATTTTAATATATTTCTAATAGATCTAGTTAACGATAACAACACTGCTTTATACACAAACACAACACAGGAAAAAGTGTACTTCTTTAATCTCATTTATTGTAAATATAATAACTTCAACCATTGAATTCAAAAGATCTCTATGTCTCTTAACTCATGTATGCGTTTAGATGTTGTCAGTGCGTAGTAGACGATGTACGTTTTTGTGTCTAAGCGAATGTTCGGTAACGCGTGTGTTAGATCCACACTTTCCACACGAGTACCAGTGAGTACTGAGATCACACTGAATATTTGTCAAAGGTGAAATACACCTGATGAATATGTTTCTCAAGTGTGTCTTCCATATAATGTGCTTGATGGCTTGCACTGAAGAATGTAAAATAATCAACCTTGGATTGATGATTTTGAAAAGTGAAACATTCCAAAGTCAAAGTATTTCTGGAATAGCAAAAGATTCACATTTTTTTACTGAATCGCATATTTAAAGAGACAATAAGCAGCCTTTACTTTAGCTCTTTTATATGAATGCAAGTTAATTTACATGACACATTTTCTTATGCGTTTTTATTAATATTATTAAATATTAAACAGCATGGTTTCTAGGATAGACTAGATTCGTTTCAGAAAGTATAAATCTAGCATTGCTCAAACCCCAGACACTTGCATAATAACAGACATTTTCCAATAAAACATTCATGCCTTGTATGAAAAAATAATAACGAATATATCCACAGCAATAAAGCCGATGTGAATATATCCTGAAGCCTCGGCTCTGCCAGGATCTGCCAAGTGTGTGTTGTGTTTTCATCCTGAACGGGAAGCGAGCATATCGAGCGGGATTCTGTCGGCCCGTGTCGCTGTATCACATGACCAAAATAGATGGCCCCTGTCAGTCGTTATTAGAAGGCCGTTTCATTTCCCGCTGGCATTAGCGTTTGGCTAACCAGCTCAGTGTCGGCCCTGCAGAGCGCACTATAGGCTGATGTTTTTATACCTGCATAATAAATAGAGACGGGCAGCATTTTAGCAAATGCAGTTCCAGTGAGTAGTGAAAGCAAATGCCACTGCCTCTAAGAGTGCAAACCAGCTTTGCTCTTTAGCATTGCATCGATGGCTGCAGAGACAAAACGGTTCTTCAGCTCTGCAGAGCCACGGCTGCGTTTGCAGAGGGTTTCGGGCTGTAAACCGCAGGACTCCGCAGGGTTAAGCAGGCAAACGCTGAACATGTTGTGGGCGGCTGAGGGTTAAAGGTAGCAGCAGGTCAGAAAGTCAAGTAGCTCTCAGTATCACATAGTCTCGGTCTCAGACGGCATTTTCATGGACCTCTCACAGTCCTGCACTGTCAAAAGTGGTAGTCTGCTATTTCTACCCTAAAGAGCTGTTTTTTACTTGATTTAACCCATAATTTTCCATACAGTACACATTGAATATGACATGAATATGAAAAAGTGGCAACTGGATATACTAATGCTATCTCTCGAACCAATTCTGGTGAGTAAAAGCTGGCTAATTCGTACGAATTGCCATGAGATCGGGTTAGATATAGACATGTTTTTACAATGCACACTGGACCCTATTTTAACGTTCTGAAACGCAAGTATCAAACGCGAAATGTAAGTAACTTTGTGGGCGGATCTCAGGTGCTGTCGCTATTATTCCGGCGGGATCAGTGGTGTAGTCTACGTGATACGCAGGTATACGCCGTATACCCACTAGGAAATGCCAAGTATTTCCGTATACCCACTAAAAAAAAGCTTGAGGATACGTAACAACTTCATTTTGTGACAGAACTTTCACACTTTCATTCATAAATTCACCGCGTCTGTGTTTGCAATGGACACAGATCAAATCGCGGAATCCACTCACAACTGTATAAAGCAGAACGTCACGGAATTTGGTCATTTTTTTGAATGAATAAATCAAAAGTAGGGCTGTACAATGAATCAAATCGCGACTAGTGTCTGTGAATATTAAAAACTCAAAGAGACTGCAGTTGTTCAACGCGTCTCTGGGAATGAGCGCTCAATGTGTGCTCACTGCTCTACTACACACACACACTGAAGCACGCGTGACTTCGCGCTCGTGGTGTTTTCAGCGCTTCACTGTAGCTATGAGGACATGATGTAGGCTACACATGTGCACTTCATCACAGAGCTGCTATGAGAGTCACTTCATGACAATTTCACCATTTCATTTGATAAAACTATCGTCATTCATTCGTAGCCTATCATACACACACAGAAACTGTAATGTCTTTACGACAACCTGTCAAAATAAAAGTTCGGTATAAACTCAAAGAAATTATGAAAGAAATTGCACAGTAAAATGTTCTGTAAAATAATAATAATAATTAAATCTATTACAACTTATTTTAAAAAGGAATATCACACAAATTTTCATACATGTTTTAATTTAAACAGTAAACTTGCCAAAACACCATTTTCTTTCAAAAGCACCATTTCTAAAAGTAAAATTGTATTTGTGCCTATAATGTTTTTTTTTATTTATTATTATTGTCAGCTGATAAAACCTGTTCTTCAGGGACCATATTCATATAACATCTAAGGCTAAATGTAGCTCTTAACTGGCTGAGATAAATGGTGATTAACAATAAACAGTAGAAAATCAGTCCAGTCTCCTCAGCTGTAAATGTCATCGGCTGTTAAAGTCTAGTGTTGCTTATAATAAATTGACATGTTGATAACACTTAGTCTCATAATGCTCTCAATTACATGTCGTTGCATACTGTATGCATTAGTGAGTGTGGTGGTGCTTATGGGGTGATGAGACAGGTTAGGTGGGGGGGGGGGGGGGTCACAGTATACTCACTACAAAAAACTAGACTACACCACTGGGCGGGATAAACGACTCTTGCGCACGACGCAAATCTAAAATGTGTTGGTCTGAAGTCGCTTCATTACTCATAGGTGTGGTTGGGGCGTAACGTGATATAAACCAATCAGAGCGTCCTCTCACATTCCCTTTAAGAGCCGGCGCGCTTGTTCCATGGTGGATTGCTTTTATAACGGCGGGTTTGCCAGGCGCACGCAACTTGCATGATGGTAACGGCGATCTCACAGTCTTCAGAATGAGTTTTCCTGGTTCTTGACGGACAACCCACTTTACCAGATGTCCTTATATACCGATGTGTCTTGCCACTATTGATCAAACAAGTTTGATCCGTCATTACTTACAATTAGCCTGAATAATTTGGGTAAATGTGTATCTAGATTTATGCCTATTTTTTCACATCTTCATGGACACCACAATGATTTCCCTCGTGTGGTAATATGTTTCCTTGTAATTATGTACGGTTTGCAAATATATGAACTGCTGCGTCTGTGTAGATTAGAGAAGCAAAGTGTGTGTGTTGTGCACACGCTACATAATGGCCAAGCACGCGCCCTTAAAATAGCATATGACTAACGGGCAACCCACAGACTTTAGACTGGGTTTTTCCTGGTCAGTTGCGGAATTGTTTTCTGAAACTGTAAAATATCACCAGGGAACGTTTGCGCCGGAACACGCTCCTCTTTTCGCTGAACCGCGTTCACTGAATTGCGCTGGGTGCAAGATAGGGCCCAATATCTAATTCACTGAAGTATAAGAAATGTGTGGGGTTACATGTTTATTAGACATTGAAAGTCTTGTTTAAATTATATAAATGTGTCACAGAGATTTTCCCAGAAGTGCTTTATATAAAACATGTATACTTTAACTTCATGTGATTGATTCTACTACAGATGCTTTTAAGTCTGTACTTATTATATCTGCTGCCTTGATTCATCAATGTTTTTTCCCAGAACAAAACAAACAAACTCTCAGAAATAGACCTTTTATTCCTGTTTGAAATATATCATGTAAACAGACCAGTCTAACCTAGATTGGTTTCAAGAAGTCTGCTTCTTCTAGGGAAGTATGGCCAAACAGAGAAACGTATCAGTTAATGCCGAAAATGTAAAATGCCAAACATCAGCCAATATATATAGGTTTGGTCTTGTGAGTTGTAAATGGTTTGTACAGTGCACACTAGAAGATCCAACCACTGGGTTCATGCCATTCAATAAGACATCCAAAGACTTTGTTTACACAGATCAACAACATAAACTAGTTTAGACTGGTTGCCTTCAATGTTGGTCAGACAAATCCTTCCCATGACGGTAATGAAAAAATGGCAAATATCTGACGAAATATCGGTTTTGACTATATCAGTTGACCACTAGTTGATTTTTTTTTTCAGGCATGCAGTTGCCAATTATATAATCAACTATTGTAAATCAACAACACAAACTGGTTTAGACTGGTTGCCTTACATGTTGGTCAGACAAATCCTTTCCATACCAAAATTGAAAAAAATGGCAAATATCTGACGAAATATCGGTTTTGACAATATCAGTTGACCACTAGTTGATTTTTTTTCTTTTTCAGGCATGCAGTTGCCAATTATATAATCAACTATTGCAAATCAACAACACAAACTGGTTTAGTCTGGTTGCCTTACATGTTGGTCAGACAAATCCTTTCTATGCCGATAATTGCCAAAAATCGGACAAAATATCGGTTTGAAAATATCGGTTGACCACTAGTTGCATTTTTTTTTTTTTTTTAGGCTGTGGCCAATTATTCCAAGTGATAAAATATTGCAGATCGACAACATAAACTGGTTCTGCCTAATATGTTGGTCAAACAAACCCTTTCTGTCTAAGTGGCCAGTTCTAGTGGACAGATTTTATGCAGACATTCAACGGAAAATGTGAGATGTGAGTGACCAGTTTTACTCAAAAGTTATTAAAACTTCTGAATAAAAATAGTACAGATGTGTCCATAAAAAGTGCAGCTGACAGCACCCCTTCACACCACCGCAAAAGTGAGGATAAGTAGACCCGTCGAAGCCATTCAAGCCTCGTTTGTTGCAGGAACAGACAGGCACACTGTCAGTTTTGCTGTACTGGCGTTCATCTGCTCTGTGGCTAATTACCTGTTCCAAGTGTGAAACAAGAGCGGCTGGCGTGGACGGGCGCTGAAATGCTGACAGCGGGGTCTCACCTACGAACTCAGTGACTGGAAGAGCTGTCCGGGGAGCAGACCCTCAAACACACAGCATCAGATGCCCACCTAGCATTAGTTGCACCGTTGGCACTCTCTCCCTCGCCCATCAGCAGAGTCGGAGTGTCGGACCTCTGTTAGATTGTGATACTGAACACTGTAGGGAGAGCCCTAATTGGCCCAAATCTCCTCGTAAGCACAGGGCATTCAGCTTCTTCCCTGGAGTCGTGCAGATATTGCGCTGGAAAAGTGTGTATGCGGCAATGCGACGGACGTTGGCTCGATTACAACTGGCGTTTGAACAACGGTAATTTTATTAATAGTGCTTCTGTCACTGTGGCTTTAAGTGAAGTGGAATATGATTATCATTCTTATGGAAAACAGCAGATAAATGGTGGATTCATATCCAAAAATGTGTATCATCAATCTCTCAAGAGGCCTTTGTCCTGAAATCTCACAGAGATTTTCCCAGAAGTGCTCATACAAAAAAAAATGCTTCAGATGATTGATTCTACTACAGATGCTTTTAAGTTTATACTTATTATATCTGTTGCCTTGATGAAAAGTGGTTTATCAATATTATTTCCCAAGACAAAACAAGCCAACTCTCCGAAAGAGACTTTGTGAAATATATCATGTAAACGGAGCAGCCGACCCTAGATTGAACTCATGAAAAAAAAAAGTCTGCATCACGTTAGCTGATATTTTCAATTATCGTCATCAGCAGATATGATTTTTCTTTTCAGACGATAAGTGAGGGAGTTAGGGCTTTTTTATTACAACACCGGGACTTTTATTTTGACAGCGTCAAAAGCATAGACACACAGGAACTCATATTCTCTGTCTGCATTAGTTTACGGTCTTTGTTGTGTCTAATAAATGTGTATTATTATGATATTGTTAAGCACATAAAGTAAACCGTATATGCAAAATTTGTGTAGTGTTTACCGCCTCATATATCATCAGCATTCAGCAAATATACAATTCCCAGTGTGCAGATTATTTAGAAGATTACTATAGGGTTTACTTCCTCTAGGTAGTTCATGTTTGTATCTGCTTCTTTATTTGTGAAAAAAATACTATAGGCCATTATATATATATATATAAAAAAGTTGATTTTGTTAGATCAATATATCTTAAAAAAACAACAACATACACCTTTCCAGAGAAAGAAATCAGGGCAGAAGTGGATGAAAGTGGTCTACAATCTCCGGTGGATTCGAAGTGTGGATCCGTGCTCATTATAACAGCACTAATATTACCCACAATCCACTGCGCTTTGGAGGAAGATTCAGTTCAGAACTACAAACAAGATAGCCTGGGAAAACCCAGACCACTGTCAGTTGTAACTGAGTTAGGGTCTGGCAAAGCTCCATAGACAATTCATTTCCACAGGGGCGTCACCAACGGACGTCGGATAGATCTAAAACCAATCAGAGCGATGAATGACATGAGGTATGCAGAGCGACGGAGAAACATCTCGAGACTCTCAGCATTTCTTTGTTTGTGTTAATGAAAATGACAATTTTTAAATCGCTTGAAACAGACGCGATAGCTGATTCGAACGAGTGATGTTGTGATGTTCCACGGCGGCATCCATCTTTGTAATGTACAAAATCTGCGTCACCGTCTCTGCTCTGTCGTCATCATGTAAAGCCCGCCCCAACGTTTCTGATTGGTGCCGCGATTTCGACGGATTGGAAATGGGTTTCAATGGGCTCTTTGCCAGACCCACTTGCAGAGCAAATCTAAATTTGCCGAAAGTGGTCTGGGTTTTCCCAGGCTACAAACAAGAGTAAAAAGTGTTTAAAAACTACAAAATGGCGGATGTGCGCGGGCCGACGGTTTAGTAGATATATTTAGATACTGGTGTTTGAGTGACTAATAATCAACTTTTAAGCTAATAATTGTTTAATGTAATGTTATCCGTGTTATATTTCATCTGCAACAACGTGAACTTTTATAAAGATCCGCTTGGCCATTGACTTTTAAATGCATCGTTATGCATGAATATGAGGAGAGTTCTCCGAATGACAGACCCGTGACCCGTCAGATACAGTAGGAAATTAAATAAAAATAAAAGTGGAGGATTATATTTATCTATGACAAGATGATTGGCAGGTCAGTTTACGTGGCATGATGCGTGTAACTTAGCAACAGAGAGCTAGCTTTAAAAACACTATTGTATGACGTGATCGTATGTCCCAAAGCTTGTGTACTCTTCTGTTACACACTCAAAAGTGTGTACTTTTTCTTCACAAAAAGTAGCCTATAAGTAGGCAGCTTACTATCCGGTGTAAAAGAAACAGCACTCTGGACATTTGGCAAAAAAACTACTGAACAACTAATCTACTCCATTCCATTAAAAGCAAGTCCTTCGAAGCACCTCGCATACAAAGTATTCTGGGATTTTGGATAGCCTGTCAGGCCACACACACTCACACACACATTAAGGCTAACCCAAGCCTCTGGCTAGCCTCAAGCACAGTAACCAAAGCCCACAACATGTATCTGAATGACAGATGTAAAGACCGAAAAGAAGAGCTCGAGGATGGAGATCCAGCTGGGCGATGGGATCAGCTTCAGGCCTCGGCAGAAACACACACACTTCCTTCAGTTTACTGACTGCAAATATGAGCTAAAACCTCTCGGCCCGCTGTCCTAACAGACCTCGGAGACTCCCAGACGAATCCCAATCACGAGCGTCTGATGTCTCGCAGCACAACTCCTCCGCGGGACGAAGATTAACACTGTTTGAACAATGATCCGGGCTTTGTAATCGCTACCATTTGTGTCAACAGATAAGAAATGGGCCGATTTTACTGCGAGATTACAGTAACAACACATTAATGACTCTGTTTATGCGAACACAGCTCCTAAATCAAAACCAACACAACAGAGTATGTAAATTCGGCTGTGAAGTTATTAGCTAATTGTTTCTGCAGATTGGAGGGAAGTCGATTAAGAGGACGTCCGAGAGCAGATTTGATGGCGTCTCGTCTGCACGGTTATTAATCTTCGGTGGCCTTTCTGACAGAAATCAATAAAAGAGAGCTTGACCGCTTCTCCACACAACGATTCTATCATGTCACCGCTCGTGTTCCAGAGTCCGTGCGCTTGTTGTTGCTTGTTTATATATGCGGCTAATTGACAAATAACAGGAATCTTCTTAAAGACAGCAATAGTTTAAGTTCAAATTTATATGAGAGATGCTAACTGCGTCCCAGTGTACACATTAACATATTTTGTCAAGTGACATGACAATACCATAAAGTAGGTATATATGAACTTGTTATTGTACAAACACACACGCTATACCAGTTTGACCTCTTGATTAAAATCTGCCCCGATTCTTGAAGACAAAATGCCTTAAACTTATCAAAATTGAGAGCAAATACATATATAATGTTACATAAGGTTTCTATTTTAAATGCTGTTCTTTTGAACTTTTTATTCATCACAGAATCCTGAAAAAACAATTATCACGGTTTAAAAATATGAAGCAGCACAACAGTTTTTTTAACATTGATAATAATCATAAATGTTTATTAGGCATCAGATCATCATATTATACTGATTTCTGAAGGATCATGTGACACTGAAGATCACATAAATAAATTTTGTATTATTGTATTTTGTAATAATATTTCACAAAATTACTGTTTTTAATGTATTTTAGATTAAATAAATGCAGCCTTAGTGAGCAGAAGAGACTTCTTTCAGAAACATTTATTTTGAATAGTATATGATTTATTTTACAAAATTACAATTTCTGTAAAAAAAAAAAAAAAGAAAAAGAAGAAGAAGAATAAAATGGCTAGGCTACTTTGGAAAAATTAAATAAAAAATGTTATTTCCTGGAATTTTAAATAAGGATATAGGCTAAGTAGGATACAAAATTTAATGTCACCATTTGATTTTTGATTTAAAAAATGTTAATCATATTTTATTCACAGTTATTCTCAGTTCATTTAAATATTCATAAAATCGACAAATTTGACTTTTTTTTTTTTTTTTTTTACAAGAATGTAGTCTCTCGATTAATATGAGCTCATAAAAACTGCATGTCTACATTGAATTTCCTAAAAATACTCCATTTTAAAAATACAAAAATGCTGAATGTACATTACTGTGCTTATTATACGGCTACTTAAATAAATGGATGTGAAATATTGATTTGAAATGTAAACGTTTGATCATGCGAGTGGAAACGGATGGCGGCGTGACATGAAACTAGCCGAGCGTTGAAAGAAAATCAGTTGCCCGGAACAACTGTCAATCATACAGTTCACAGATCTGATCTCAGATTAATGCCATTGACAATTCATCAAACAAGTCTAACAGAAAGCCGTGTAATAAAAGAAAGAGGGACCTTGAATGTGGCTTCGAAAATCCAATTCAGTTCTGGTGTATCTATCAATATTGTCGGTGGAAGAAACAGCAGTTAAAATGAGTAAAGATTCAGTACAGCAGATTGTAACCACAGGCATTCATATAAAAAATGAGTCATGCTCCTCATACTTACAGGAAAAGAAATCTATTCTCAGCCCAGCACTGCCGTCTCCTATGCCCATGCAAGACCCGTCACAACCCCAATAATTCCCACACTAAATGCTCTCCACAACATTACCAGCATGAAGTCTATGTATATTTTATCACAACAGCGACATTTACGTCCAGCAGGAAAATCACAGCAGAATATTATTATATAGCGAGGGAAGCAATGAAGAGCTGCACTGCAAACAGCGTTTATCATCTGCAGATATAACTTTCAGCCTGTTGACCACCCGTCGGGTTAAAGTCTCCAAGTATACGCGCTCAGTGTCCATGTGTTCAGAGCTGATAGCACACGAGTCCGAAGAAAAGCAAAGGAACGGCCCGAGAATCTGGAGCCTGATAACAGAAACGTAAAGCAGACTCGGGAGGAGGCCGTCTAATTATAGAGGAGCTAACACACATTGACAGAAAGATCCCAAACACTTCATTTTGTAACTCATTAAATCTCACTCAGCAGGCGTTTACCAGCAACCTGTGCATACAACGCTTCAAATAATCAAAATCATCGGGAAGGAAAAATATTCTGCTCTATTTTACAACCTTGCTCGGCTTCTCCTGCTCCATGTGCATTAGTGTACTTCAGAGAGATCTTAGAAGCAGATATTATAATTAATAAATAAAGGCCATTTAAAGGGTTAGTTCACCAAAAATGTAAATGCTGTCAGTAATGACTCTCCCTCATGCTGTTCAACCCCGTCAGACTTTCCTTCATCTTCAGAACACAAATGAAGATATTAGTGATTAAATCTGAGAGCTGTCTCACTCCTCCATAGGCTTCTGTTGTAATTGAAACTTGCCAGCCCAGAAAGTTAGTAAAGACAATGTTTAAAATAGTCCAAGTGACTACAGCGGCTCAACCTTAAGTTTATCAAGCGACGAGAATACTTTTTATGTGCAAAAAAAACTAAAAATCGCAGTATCAGCGCAGCGCTTCTGGGTTGTACGTCAGAACGGAGGCTCACTATTGGCCGACACTGGTCATGTGTGTGATGCGTGTGATGCTGGCCAATAGTGAGCCTCCGTTCTGACGTACAACCCAGAAGCGCTGCGCTGTTACACTACGTGAACTCACTCAGAGGAACACACAGAAGAACATCAAGAGTTGAATAAAGTCCTTATTTTTGTTTTTATTTTGTTATTTGTTTATTATTCTCGTCGCTTGATAAACTTAAGGTTGAGTCGCTGTAGTTACTTGGACTATTTTAAAGATTGTCTTTACTAACTTTCTGGGCCGGCAAGTTTCAATTACAATAGAAGCCTATGGAGGAGTGAGACAGCGCTCAGATTTAATCACAAATATCTTCATTTGTGTTCTGAAGATGGAGAGAACAACACGAGGGAGAGTCATTACTGACAGAGTTTTAACTTTTGGCTGAACTACTGTAACCTTTTAAGTGCACTAAAAGAGAGTACATTTTCTTAAGGATGTGCACTTTTTAATAATTTCGAATGAAAAGTTTTACTTGAAAGTGCATTTTAAATCATGTTGTAATCTTTTCAATTTATGTTGACTAACACACTAAAGCACATAGCCTACTAGATTAAAAGTTTACCTGTAGTGTGTTTTTTTGATATTATATTTAAAATTAATATATTTTAAATGTGCTGAATTTCAACTTTCATTACATATGTTTCAAATATGTTTATATACATACAATAGAAAGGTTATTAAAGTATATTTTAGTTTGCCATAAATGCTTGTCAGTACATTCGTCAGCACACAATAACCATATTTCAACAATGACAATAATGGCCCCTATTTTAACGATCAGAAGCGCAAGTATCAAACGCGAAACGCAAGTAACTTTGTGGGCGGATCCCGGCACTGTTGCTATTATACCGGCGGGATAAACGACTCTTGCGCCCGACGCAAATCTAAAATGTGTTGGTCTGAAGTCGCTTCATTATTCATAGGTGTGGTTTGGGCGTAACGTGAAATAAACCAATCAGAGCGTCCTCTCACATTCCCTTTAAGAGCCGGCGCGCTTGTTCCACGGCGGATTGCTATTATAACGGCGGGTTTGCCGGCGCACGCAACTTACATGATGGTAACGATGATCTCGCAGTCTTCAGAATTAGTTTCCTGGTTCTTGACGGACAACACACTTCGTCATATGTCCTTATATACCGTTGTGTCTTGCCACTATTGACCAAACAGGTTTGATCTGTCATTACTACAATTAACCTGAATAATTTGGGTAAATGTGTAATCTAGATTTATGCCTATTTTTTTCACATCTTCATGGACACCACAATGGTTTCCCTCGTGTGGTAATATTTTTCCTTGTAATTATGTATGGTTTGCAAATATATGAACTGCTGCGTCTGTGTAGATGAGAGAAGCAACATATGGCCAAGCATGCGCCCCTAAAATAGCATCTGAATAACGCGCCACTGTCTCGGTTTTTCCTGGTCAGCGGCGGAACTGTTTTCTGAAACTGCAGAATATCACCAGGGAACGTTTGCGCCGGAACACGCTCCTCATTTCACTGAACCGCCCCCCCGAGCGCAAGTTCATTCCCTAAGTTACCGACATGCGTCTGTGGAGGGAAAAGTCTGCTGTGTGTCGCATTTTATAATAAATGCATTTTATATACATATTCATGGCATGCAATTAACTTGGCATGCAATTGGCATGCAATTAACTGTCCAATATTAAAGTATATTGATTGCACAATAAGCACGCTTTCGAGTATGCATGCTAAACAAGTGGTTCCAATAGAGTTCGGTCTGAGACTGTTGCTAAGAATAACAGTACAATACAATCTAGTAAATGTAAGAATACACACAAAAACTGCGTAAAATAGTGCATTCGAATTAGATTGAACAATAGTAATTTAGAAAACTATCCATCAACCCTTTTGTGCTTGAAAACTTCCCAGTCAACACAGAGATATAAGAACAGCTCGGGGAGATATCGCAGTATTATCATCAATATTTAATAAAAGGATTTTGATAATCCCCTTTTTTCCTTCCCGCTCATCTGAGTGGACGAGGGCCGTTCAAGTCACGCTCGATCTCTGAATAAATCCCAGAGTGCACTTGAGCAGATTAACTCTGAATATAATGACCGTCCTTTTTTATGCAGTCAGGGTCGCACAAGACACGAAGGCAATCAAACCCAGCGAGATCTTAGATAGGAGATGGTGTTGCATGAGGAAAAACACTGTTTATTGAGGATAACCGCTCAAAGAATCGCTCCGTTATCTCCTATTGGGATAAGACTGATAGTGTGCAATGTGCAAAGTTAATTTCCAAATAAATCCGTAGATAGTAGAGCTTTGCAAGTTGGATTTTGATGTCTTATACATCAGCATATTTGAGATATCATCAACAGAAAGCGATCACCCTTCCCTCCACATTCGCATCTACGATTTCCCAGCAGTAAATATGATAATGCCACACGAGGCACGTCTCAGAATAAACATTACAATCCGGCGCACAAACAGGCCTTTTAGTGACTCGCCGGCATTCAGAGTCCTGGTCATTCCTCTTATCATCAGAGCAGCAGCGAATGTCAATGAAAGAACATGGAGGAAATATTTGGGCTTTGAGAAACGGCTTTCAAAGGCGAAATTCCAGCTCATTTCTGCCTGCAGTGTGACTGAACGCTTCACCCATCGCAAACACACATAATGGACGAGAAACACATTTCACAGACACCTGGGACTTCCTGGGATTTGAAAACGCATGAAATAAAACATGATCGAAAGGTAATTAAAAGATAAACTGACCACAGCGAATTCAATTATGATTGACTTGACTATATGGCGGTTAATGATTATTTTGTTGAAAATGTCAAATGTCTTCTTACAATTAACTTTTCAAAGGGTAAAAACAACGTCTGTTGAGGCGGTAGGGTTTGTGGAGGCTCCGTCCAAATGCTTAACAATAAACTACTGGAGTTTTTTACACCCGCTTCATTTGGAGCGCTTGTTTTTGTAATTTTGGCACTTTTTTTTTCTCCCTTTGTTCAGTTCATATCGGCATACATGATGATAATCATGCTTGGATCTTCATCAAAATAATCACCCAGTCTTATTACACGTTTTGGTGTATAAACACTTTTGGTACGCTTAGAAATGTTGCCTTGTGAAAACGAAATGCAAATAAGCAAGTGATCTAAATGCCTGAAAATGCCCTTATTGGACATGTCTAATAGCAATGCTAATTAATGTTTCATTTGGTTTGGCCTTGAACAAAACTGTTTGGTTAAAGCGCTTCGACTTGTATTTGGACATGACGTGATATTCTGCTTTATCTGCCTCTAAAAATCAATAGAAGTCATTTCCGAACATGTAAGGGATACTGTTATCAAAAACAACTGGTTTTCGCCCTCCAGGCCCTTACCTTCACACTTCGCAGAGGAGACGTGCAGATTCAACATCAGCGGATGGCAAAAGATAATAGCCTTCAAAGGTCATTGCTTGAGAAGAGATCTCTGCCCTTGAGTGTATGAAACATCAGCCCGTCATTAGAGCCCAAGCTTCACGCTTCAGTCCCAAACCCGTCACGCCACTGCTGGTCCACACGCTGCTGACTAAAGACTGTCGTGGTGAGGCCGATTCATCAAGATAACTGTATCTGACGGGCTGATTAACCATGTTAGCTTTCTCTGTGTCATTTCCAACATTTACCAAAAGCTTATAGCCAATGGTTAATGCTTTCAGATATAAACATCATATCAGTAGTTCTCAAATGTTTAATTAAATAAAAATAGTCTATCACATATGAATCATAAGTGCATTACATCAGCCATTGGCTTAGAAAAAGCCAAAACGGTCAACCGCTACAATGCCAATTGACCATTCGCAAAGACCCGCCTCCCTTAGTTACTGTCGCTATGTCCGACAAGCTACGCCGCTCTCACACACACCATGTTCTCACGCAGGGAAAAATACATTGCGGAGCAGAGAGGAGACGGACAACACACTGACAGACACAGACCAGGTTACTTTTCGGTTACTTTTGATATTAAACATATTAAACAAAGTCTCACCAAAGTCATTTTTAAAAAGAAATTTAAACAATAAATACCGTTTTGTGTCTCTTTAATGTGTGTGTCAGATCGCTGTGTCGCCTCAGTTAAAGCTGCTCGTGAACCGATCATCTCGTCCTTCTAGTTCATTTATAGCATCAAATAAACATGAATGAACATCAGAAGGAATGTTGTTTTAACCGCGGAAAGACGTCAGTACACTCCGCTTCTCAAGTTCAAATCCTCCAACGTTAATCTACTAACTCCCCTGACTGCTTTGTCAGACAAAATGGCGGATGGCGAAGTATGATTGGTCAGACCACCTGTCAATCAAGCTCCCGGCGAAGGGTCAATTAACAGCTTTTCACTGTAAATTATTATATAACGTTATTTTTGTACTTAAAATAAGTAAAAATTGTATATACATGCAATAGTTCCACTTTAGCACAATCAAATATACTTCAGTATATATTTAGTTTATCTTCAGCACAATTACCGGATAACTAAAGTACATTAAGTACTAAATTACTTGTTCCAATTTAGCTGACTTTAAGCATACAAATTTAGTATACCAACAGAACAATTGAGGGCATTTATATTAAGTGCATCAATATTTTAGTGTATTTGTAGTGTATACTTAGCATAAAATACATGTATATCAAATACATTTTGGCATATTTAATTTTCACTATGGTATCTATTGCCAAAAAATCTGTAATTAGACGAATTCGGCACTTCTAGATGCTTTAACAGGAAACACACATTAAAATTTCATTCAGCGTGGAGGGAAATACGCCTGACTCTGATCTTCAGCTGGATTTCTGCCAAAATACATTGACGGATGAATACCAGGGTGACGGCAGAGAGAATGAGCCACGGTTGAAGATGGAGAGAGCTCAGAGTTAAATATAGACGCTGCTCTACATGTCTGCTTTAGTCTCGGTGGAAACCTCATGGCTGGAGATCTGGGGTTAACCCCAGTTTGACCCACCATCCGTATGCAATAAAGAGTGTCTGAATATTCTGTTGATCCCTTTCTTTTAATAATCATCAGACACAAACTAACAAGAATTCACTCTGTCATAAAATAAACTAAGCATATGGAAATCTCTGAGAAGATCCTGATGTATCTTGTCTGAGTTGACATCAGCAGTGCATTATTTTGAGATATGACACCATTACAGAGAGACTTGACTATTGCACACATGAGCACTAGTGCATGTCCTCCACTAAAGCCTGGAGATCTGTAAAATACCCATAAGTGAGGCCATTGGAGCCCGTGATGAAAAACTGAATATTTAGTGTTGTACTTCCATAACTTGTTCAACAAGCTGTTAAAATCATGCACAGAAGTAGTGATTATATAGTGCATCAGATTATTGAATAATTATCGATGAAGGGCAGGACTTCTGTGCATCTGTTGCTGATTGGATGTTGAGATGTGGGCGTGGGCGTGGCTTTTAAAAGTGTATGCAGATGAGCATGAGCTTTCAGGGGCGGAGTTTAAAGTCCTGCAAACTTCACCAGAGAGAACTCTCTTGTTTACACCGGAAAGTCCAGTTGAGATGAAAATTAATTAAGTAAACACATGGATAAATTGTTCACAACATGCATTTAGAAATTTAAAGTAAGAGATTTTGGTTCTACGTTTGCTTATAGAGTGCAACATCGCATTCTGGAAGTAAAACAGTCATTTTCTCCATAAGGTAATCGATTTTTAACAATAACTTCTAAAATCTTTAAAGTCAGACCTGCCATGAGTTCCGAAGTTGTTAATCGGTGGCATATGCTTTTACTTAAGCAGTCAGCCGGCATTATTTTATATATATACTGAACAAAATGATAAACGCAACACTTTTGTTTTTGCCCCAATCTTTCATGAGCTGAACTCAAAGATCTAAGACTTTTTCTATGTACACAAAAGGCCTATTTCTCTCAAATATTGTTCCCAAATCTGTCTAAATCGGTGTCAGTGAGCACTTCTCCTTTGCCAAGATAATCCGTCCACCTCACAGGTGCGCATATCAAGATGCTGATTAGACAGCAGGATTATTGCACAGGTGTGCCTTAGGCTGTCCACAATAAAAGGCCACTCTAAAATGTGTGGTGTGTGGTGAAAAACTGCATTACCCATGAGTCTATGCTGAAAATTGGTTTGCATCATGGGTTTGAAGTTCTTTCCTTTACTAGAGCCGTTAAATACACAGTCTTGTACCTTTGTATTTTTGTCCAATTTACAAATATTGTTTTTTGTTTTTAAAAAATATAATGCTGTCATTCACCTTGTAGCTGGTTGACTTGGTTATAACTCCCAAGTCCCAAGTGTATACAAGTATGATATATGTATGTTGAATGACACATATTTCTATGTATTTGTGTCAGTTTATTGTTTAAAATGTCATAAAATTATATATTTTTTGTTTTTAACAAAGACTTTTTAAAATGACTTATGCTGGGAAAAAATACCTTTGGAGCTGAAAAGGTGGGCGGGCAGTAATATCAAGTCAAGTCATCTTCATTTATATAGCGCTTTTAACAATGTAGATTACAGTAATAAACTTATAATTTAAGGTAACAGATTGTTTTGGCTTTATAGCGGTTCTTGAATAATGTTATTTTCAGCTAAAGTTAGTTTTGATTGATTCACTTCCGTCGCAATGATCATTAGTTATTAAATTAGAGACCGCTAAGACGACACCGTTCTCTCTACACAGACTTTACACGCGAACCTGTGAGAAACGCTGATGGCGCTCACATGCGCATTAAGAATTAATTCTATAGTTATGCGCATTTGAATATATGTGCGCAGTAATGGACTATATTGAGTAAATATGATCACGAGTTCACTTGCAATGAATACTGCACGTCTGTCTGTCAGTCTATCCCCAGAGCTTTTAGAGACACTAATTCATCAGAAAACATCTTCGAGCTACAAAGCAAATTACCACGGCAAAGGTTATTTTATGTTTCTGTTCCCTGTTCTGCAGCCTTTTACATTATGCAAATGACAGTGCAAATAATAGTTTGCCCGGATCAACTCCTCCTGTGTTTCTCCGTCAGTGAATGCTGAGGCTGCTCCAGATCTAATGAATTCCTGACAGCATTCCCCCGTGACTGCTAATTTAAACGAGGTGAAAAGTGACGACTCGCCCCACTTGCCCCTGTAGATGCAGTTTGTAGCTCGCAATCACATCGCTTGGTTAAATGATAGAGGTTCTTCTTGGAGCACAGTCAATGCACTCACAAATGACCTGGGTAATGTGTGAAGAGAAATGCCCCAGTATGATGTGTTTGCCTTAGTGATGAATATGTGGCTTTGAATGAAATGAGCTTTTCATACAGATATGGCTAAACTTGCTGTATTGATTTTTGCCGCAGAGCTGGCAGAGAAAAATATGCTAAAATAGTTAAGAGTCATTGACGTGGGTCTGCAGTCAGGTCTAAGGTCATCTGGTCATAAATCATCTCATAATAAGTCTATGCTTCATATCAACTTTAACATGAGATGCAATGCTTCACTAAGAGTTGCATGAAGACTCTTCGAAATGTCCCTTTTTCTTTGAAATATAGAGTTGTAATGACACAAGATTGAGAAAATAATGACATTATATTTGGTGAATTGCTCCCAAAGCACATCTGGCCCTTCAAAAATGCAGATGTTCAATGCACAGGAATGGAAATCTAGACTGATATCCTCTCAGGAATGAGTGATGGCGGGCCTGGCAGAATAAAACGTTGAACAATTTGGCAGATTACGATAAAGACGAAGGAAATTGCTGTTTAATTGTGTCTGGGTCGTTTTAATGTTCTACTCTGATCTGCTGTCAGATGAGGAATGGATTGTGTGTTTCTACAGCGAGGAAGACAATGTTACTCGGCTACCTTAATGTCTTCATAATGTGAATTTGATTCTAAGTATTTGATAAATGATTGCCAAATAAAGTAAAAAAGAGAAGTTCTCTGTAGGCTATACATGGCATATAACCATTCATCTTTCTGATAGGCTTGTTATACTACTGGTATTCAATTGTATACTGATTTAAAGGGAAACATTATGAATGAAATTTATTATGAATGCTGGTACACACTTTCAAGCCTTTCTTGAGATTGCTATTGAAACGTTATGGACATTTGCCACTTATCACCTGCATTTGGGAAGGCAATTGATATATATGTTTTTTTTTTTTTTACATGAATATAAAATGTTAAATATGTATCATATTGCGATTCATATGGTAATACAATTTTTCAGTTATTTTAATTTTCTATGCAGATGCACTCCCAAAATCAGAATAAATCAGTCTAGAATTATTTTAAAATGCTATTCAAGTAATCTGGTAAAATAAATATTTGAATATATTACACTCTAATATTACTATTATATTATATTACACTATATGGACAAACCCAGCTATTGGGTTACATTTTTACATTACATTTTTAACCCAACGTTTGGGTTTGTCCATATTTTACCCAAAATTGGGTTGAAACAACCCAGCATTTTTTAGAGTGTATAGAAAAACAAAACAGTCCCAATCCAGGGCGCTTACTTTTGCATGTGCTAGCATTGAAATAAATGGGAATGCATGAGCATTATTGTATCCTCCTTGATAAAATCTGCTCACAACCCTTGAACTGACTGGTATAAAACCATAACCCTTTTTGTTCTCAGATTCTTTAAATCATGCTTAATGCAACATGCATGTGCTTGTCTAATGTACTATTCAAAGAGTCTCGGCAGTCGTAGAGGCCTTTATGAAGGACAGAGCTGATAAATATGGATGAGGGGTTGAGTATCTAAACACATGAGCCCACCTGTGCTGTTAACCTCGTTGGAACATGAGGAACGACCATAAATGTACAGCAACAAATTAGCATAGCTGGGTCAGACATGGCTCGACGGCGCTCTAAACACGCGTGGCCCGCCGGACCTCTTTGCAATAACACAGCCGTGTATAATTGGGTGGAGGATCAAAGCTAAGCCTTCACCCGACATCACACACTCCCTGATTCATACGCCATGACCGTGATCCAGTGAGAGAAATGTGTGCCTGCAGACCTGTTCAGTGCTGGGATAACTATTTTTTTGGGTAACAAGAATCTAGTTTGATTTAGTCGGAAGACATGCCTCCTCTTTTTTCCCGGCAGGTATTTCTAAATAACTTTATATTGCTTCAACCAGTAGATCCTGCCTTGTTGAACACCACAAGCATATTATATACAACCTGCAACTGTAAACCCGAATAAGTTGGCAAAACTCAAAACATTTAAAGCAATCAATTGCCTCAAATTGTTTAAGTTACGAAATTCAAAGTTTAAGTAAGCAGAACTAGCAGATTTTATTTTGTACTTATACATTTTAATTGTTCTTAACTTGAAATGTTTGTGTACACTAATTCATACACTTAACTTAAAACTTCCATGTAATCTACATTGTGAACACTTTTAATGGTATAAACTTAGCTAGCTTTAATAAGATAATCTGCTAACATGCTAATATGTCATCATATTAGCAATAGTATGTATTAGTCTATGGCCTGGTTTCACAAACATGACTTAGATTAAGCCAGGATTAGTTAAATAACATATACATATATTTTAGGGTTAGTAGATTTTTTGTCATTTTTATCAGTTTTTACAATGTCTATTTATATTTTTTCATTATTTTATTTTATTTTTTTTAAATAATGAAAATAAGAATTGTTCCTTGGCAACTGTCTGAAAGTGGTTAACATAATTTTAGTATTATTTAACTACAACAACAACCAAGAAGATTCAGTGACTGCATTACAATAATTCATACCTTTATCACACACTTGCTTTGCTTTTTGCTTGGCAGCCACCGAAGTATCTGCTCATTGAGACAGATCATATAAATAATCATAAAAGCATGATTATTTTCTTGGACTAGTATCATATCTCTTCATGAATTCAGAGGGTGAGGTCCACTTTGATTGGCGGTATTGACTGGTTTTACAACAAGTGAGTGACAATTATTTTATATCCTATGGACAAAGATCCCGTGATTCACCGCCGTTTTGTTTGGTGGGTTAGAGAAAATAAATAATCATGGATATCTTCCCCATTGCAAAGGCCCTAAGCAACTGCCTACACTGCTGGAGTATTGAGCATCTCTTCTCGCAAACATTGCAAGGTTTAAAACTGCTTAATGTCGGCCTAACACCGCAGGCGTCAGCACAGTGTGCGCAGTGCATATCTTCAGTTTCACACGTGAACAATCTCATTTGTTAAAATGGCCTCTGCATAAAAATAAAATTAAAAAATGTGTGCTAGCTCACTGTTTTAAACCGCCTGACCATCCAACACATTAACATCACCCAACACCAAATGTGTCCATGTGAGATTCGAGAGATAAGTAGATAAATGCTGATAATGTGGGCTTTAAAGTGATGTTTATTATACAATCCTAGTAAAACTGTGAGATATTCTGAGCTATGAAATATTGGCTGAACCTGAAGCCATGATGGATTAAGCTGGGTTAGAGAGTTGTGTTAAACTATCTCTGCGAAGCACAGCTTCTTTCCAGGCATGAAACATCCACTGAGGCGAATCCACACCGCTGGAGATGATGTCTGTGAGCCGAGATGCTCAATATTATACAGAACTGCATATCTACAGAGACTGAGCACAACTACACTGATCCTCCGCATAGCCGGAGTTACTGTAATACAGTAATAATACTTGTTTCTTTATTTCTTTTAAATCAACATAAAAGTACAACTTATACCAACATGATATAGTATATGCATAGTCTAATAAAATAACATATTATTGATTTCTTTATTTGATTTTGATGTGAAAGAGACCAATAAATGTTTCATGAGTTTCACTAGGTAATGTATGATTTTTTTATCGTTGACACACATTTATTTATTTATATTTATTTGTACTAGGATTGCATATTAAACATCCCGTTATCAACCCTAAGTCATGTATGTCATCATTTGTATGTCATCATTTGTATGTCATCATTAGTATAACATGAGCATCTTTATTGTTAGAGGAAAAAGTAAAAAAAAGTAAACATTGAGTAAAAAGTCCCTATTAGTATATAATTGTAATTCAATTCATAATTTTGACTTTTTGTCTTCTTTTTTTTTTACTTTCTATGTCATCTTTAGTACTTTTGTCACTATTGTATCACACTCTCTCTCACACACGCGCACGCACGCACACACCCATGCACGCATGCACACACACTCTTTGCACCAGAACACACACACACTTTGTAAACTAAACAAACCTGTTACACTGATGCTAAATCACTAAAATGTAAAATCTATAGCATGCAAGACTGTGAATTCAATTCCAGACCTCTTCATAATTTTGACTTTGTCTTCTTTTTTTATAAACTTTTTATGTCATCATTAGTACTTTTGTCACTATTTTATCACACACACACACACACACACACACACACACACACACACACACACACACACACACACACACACACACACACACACACACACACACACACACACACACATTTTTTAAACTAAACAAACCTTTACACTGATGCCAAATCACTAAAATGTCAAATCTATATCAAGCAAGACTGAATTGAATTCCAGACCTCAGCTTGACCTCTTTGTTCAAGGCTTATCCTACTTTAAAAATGTTATTTGTTCAAAATGAGAAATCAAGTCTCATCAAGCAGACACAGAGCATTAGGTACAGTATTAGGATTATCTTCTGGATTTAATTCTGCAGAACAGTCCTCCGTAGTCTATCAGTATTCAGGTTTTATTTGCTACATATATCAGTAAAATTGCCATTAAGAATATAAAAAATAAAAATAAACTAAATTAAAACCAGTGCCAAAACTCTATGTTTTATGATGAAGTTTGTTTCCTGATTTTCCAGTGAACCCCTGCTGGTAGGTTATGTCACTACAACATTCTGCTGCCAAACAGCATTTGATTTCTCAGAAGTGGATCTTCATAGTTTAATAAGGCCAGATTTACTAAACAGGGCGAATTAATCCCATTAAATGCAGCAATGAGAGGAAAGTTCTGCGGGTGGATCTGCTGATAATGCGTATGTTAAAGAACATTATTCCCTTATGACCAACACAATCCATCATGAGCTTCGGGTCACAAGCAAGCAGAGCCGCTGATCATCGGGTGAGGGTGATCTATAGCAACACACATTACAAACAACGTGGCTTAGCAAACAATATCTTCGGATAACGTCTTCCTTTGGCATTCCAAATGAATGAGAGTTTGACTTGAACTTGAACAGTAATTTCTGCAGGTATAGCCCTCACTTATTTGTCTTATTTTTTAACCATATAAAAAAAAATCTGCAAGTAAACTGCAATGTATCTGAATGCAAACGCCAAATCATGGACAGCCACGGGTGAAGATGCAGAGCAATGTCAGTAGATATAGCTACAGGCTTGTTATATGAGCAACATAATCCGAGAATAAAATAAAAATTAAATTTTTTGGTCAGTTTACTCCTCTCGTTAGTCTTGTCTCATTAGGCTGTGCTCTCAATAGAAAACCCTTCCAGTCTGAGATGAAATACGAGCTTCTGGACACCAAACGCCAGTCAAACTACTGCTTAAATCAGCCAGAGGAAATCGTTCAGATCTGGGGTGCGTTTCCCAAAGGCAGTGTTGGCCAACTATGATCGCAAATTTCCATTGAACTCTATTGGTACCGACAGAACTTGCGACCATAGTTGGCTTTGGGAAGCGCACCGCTGGCCAGCAAACCTGCTTCTTCTGCCAGACTCACTAGAGCTCTCGCTGCTGGCCGGCCGATGGTCAGTGTTTCCAGGGCGTTCAATCCTCGGATGGCTTTTGATGGAAGCAGAGATCCCACATGCAGATGTGCCAGATGATCAGGGGTGTGTTTACCGTACAACGCCGTAACTCGCCGCTTCACTACCGTAGTACGATGCATCGGTGAAGAAATCAACTAGCGAGTCACGACCATAGATATTCATAATAAAAGCTAGATGTCTTTCGACGGAGTCTCTAACGGCATCACCGGCGGCCATCTTGTCACAGGCAAGCTTTCTGGCGGGCTCTGTGGTTCCTGATGTAAGGCGAGAACACAAATACTCTTATCTCGCTGAAATCTTGACGGATTTACAAACGGTTTGGTTTCTTACGAACGTTATTGACGTGGCTATAATTCTGGATGCTTGAACATGTTGAAATATATAATAGTATATATTATAAGTATGTAGTGTCATAACTACATCTCTGACATTTATAACAAACCAACCCGTTTGAAAATCGGTAGAAAATTGAGCAAGTTATGGTTATTTAAAAAGTACATGCACCATTAAAACACAATGTTACGAGTGAGCGAGCTGACTGACAAGATGGCCGCCGTGTGCGGACGTCGACCTCCATTGGCCAGCAGTGCGGACGAGAGATCTAGCCTTTATTGTGTACATCTATGGTCACGACTGTTTCTCGAAACCATGTTGTCTTAAATTGGTCGTTCAATTTCATTTAAATTTTTGGTTTATGACGTCACGTCGTGGAGTATTTTATTGATACGGTTTAAGATCGAATTAACGCTAGATGTTTTGATATAAATTACAGACATGGCATCTGAGGACTATTTCTCATTTTTCTCAGTTATTTTGCTTTATTTCCAGATTCAATCATAGTCTCGTTCTTACGCACTAGATCTCGTTCACATATGCGCACTCTTCAAACACTACACTTTAAATCTCTTGACAAACTAAAAGACGTAAATTACATTAGATTATATTCTAAATAAGACACAGATTGCACTGAATGACAGCTTGATTATTTAGCTCAAGATCAGGATTTATTGAGTCCACATGTCATGCAAACCAGAAACTGCTTCTAACCACAGGTGGAGATCTGTCGCTCACACACACAACTCTGCGATGCTGTTCGTGAATGTTCGTTGTAACGATGGTTTCGGGAAACACAGACTCGTTTAACTTCTGATAACGACAACCATAGTTATAATAAATATAATATTCCCACAATGGAAGCCCTAGAGGGAGACTTTCAAAAGCAGAAATGTGAAAATTACTTTCTGGGAAAAATGGGAGAATGGGGGAACTTGTTATGTGTTACTGAAACAAGTTTGACTTACTAACTTAATGGATATTTATACAATAGTTAGTTTAACTGGTCGAGTGAGTCGAGCGACTTAATGCAGAATGTTCATTGTAAGTGAAAATCATATTTTAGTCATCGTGTGTGTGTGTGTGTGTGTGTGTGTGTGTGTGTGTGTGTGTGTGTCTGTGCGCGTGTGCGTGTGTATGCGTGCGTGTGTGTGTGTGTGTGTGTGTGTGTAAATTTCCCTACAGTAAATCCACCATATAATTTTTTTAATTTTATTTTAGCATTTCGAGGTGGATTTGGTGAAAAATGGCTACATGTTCTTAATGTTCCTATTTTTGTTCCATATATACAACACACTCCAAGCAAAACAACTCCGGCCTCTCACACAGCACTGCTGTACAGAGCCGTAGTGAATAGATTCAGTGGCAGCACATTGTAATTGCATTGTTGGTCAATATTGTAATGCAATAGCCTATAATTTGCGCTCAGTACGTCTCTTTTAAACACTGAATAAGGTCAACATGCCATCAATTACAGTATTCAGAGTGCACCAAATAAGAAAAAGCATTCTAACAAACACGCCTTTGAACATTTTGAACCATAGATCTATTTATTTACCATTTCCACATGAGGCAAATGTGCTGTGGAACAAACAAGAAAATTAGAGTCATTTTCTGTTTTGATGTTCAAGGACAGAGCAGTATCACTATCAAACTTTGATTTGGTTTCTGAATAATAATAATGCACATAGAAGCATAACACACAGTATCACACACGTCAGAGTATACAAGCAAAGTGTGTGTCGGGCCGTAGAGATAGCGAGACACAGACGGTGAAGGACGATCCAGCCCTTCAGTTCATATTCAGGCATTAATATTTCATAGCTTCAGAGCCTTTGGTTACAGAGGTTCCTTCTTTCACCGTATTTCTTGTGTCATAACTAATTCTCCCAGCTGATGGCCTCGGCTATTAAAAATTTACCTGAGTGCGCTCTCTGTTTGGACAGTTTTGTTTTAAACTATTCAGGGACGAAAGGGCAATTCGGTTTCTTATTGAAGCACTTATATATAGATGAAATCACTTTTTACAAACAAACACACAACGGCAATACTTCAGGAAGACTGGGAAAAACTGGGAAAAAGAGACACGCTTGTGAAAAATAAGTTTATTATAGAAATAATATACTTTTTTACACTTAATTGCTATTAAATGTATATAATAGTTATTTTTGAACCACTTAGGTTTTGAAATATGGTTTACTGCTGAATGTACTGACGAGCATATATGGCAAACTAACAAAAATATGCTTTAAAGTCATTTCTATTGACACTTTGTTATGCATTTAAATATATTTGTAATAGTTAAGTTGCAATTTAGTATTTAAAATATATTCATGTTAATGTAATATCGGAAAAAAAAACTATAGTTAAAATCGTAATCAAGTATTTAACATGCTTTAGTATGTTTTTTTTAGCATGTCAAAATAAGTATACTTTTTTGACAAGGTATGCTTTGCAATGACAAAATATAATTAAAACATAATAATTTAAAATGTGCTTTAAAGTAAATCCAAAATTTTGTTTGGCATCACTACAAAGTGCACTTTTAAAAGTGTACTTAAGTGTGTTAAAAACTTGAAAGTGAATTATCTTTAAGTGCACTTTCTATTTCATTAATATGATGTTATTTGCAAGAAAAGTTTTTAAAATATTATATATTATAAGTATACCAAAGTACAGTTTCAATACAATTAAGTGCACTTCTTTTTCACAAGGGCGCTGATGATATTACAGTTACGATCTCAGTCTTACACAATCAAAATATGAGATTTATTAAGTCTGATGAAATTCAGATTTTATTACTTGCTGTCAAAAGGCGTATCACTTGTCGGATGGTTATTTTTACTCTGTTACGC
The DNA here is from genome assembly GCA_033366665.1 of Phoxinus dragarum. Lineage (NCBI taxonomy): Eukaryota > Metazoa > Chordata > Actinopteri > Cypriniformes > Leuciscidae > Phoxinus > Phoxinus dragarum. The sequence goes on from JARPMJ010001375.1 coordinate 49,197, forward strand.
AGTTATTTGTCAGGCATTAGAAGTGTGGAGCTGTACGTGTGAGGATTCAACAACCTCCTGTTGATCACTAACATCTGCTTGTCTCATGAACCCAGATGTGTGCTTGAAAGTTGTGTGATGCTGTGGTAATTTGTCCTTTATGGAGTAAAAACTGCACAGACAGACCTTGAGGCTGGTGCCTCTTTTAGTACCAAACCACTTTTTTAAAATGAAACTCAGCATTTCAAGGGTCAGAACATGTCTACGCACAAAGCAGTGAACCAGCAGAAGTGACGGACGCTTTCATTACGAGTTTATCACGGGTGTCATGCCAAAAGACAAACCACATCATCCAACAGCGTCACGTTTGTCCTCTAAACCTACAATCACATCCACAATTTGAAGGGAAACCCAAATCAGACAGACAGAAACTCAAATTCAGCTCAAACGTGCAGGACTGTCAGGTTCAAAAGCAGTGTTGAAGTGAAGGCTGGTTTGTGCAGAGAAATACTCCTGAGAGAACACAAGAACAATAACATCTTTTGTTTCGGTGAATAAAACAGTTCAGTTTGTCCACAGAGTCATAAGTGAGAACGAGGAGACTTGACACCAGTAATGATGCACAGAAACACAGTAAAGCTGCATTCAGACGACACTTTGATTTCAGAAAATTGGCATCAAATTGCTGGAGAATCAGAGCCCAGTAACAGTTAAAGCGGTGGTATAATGCCCTTTTCACAAGATGTAAAATAAGTCTCTGATGTCCCCAGAGTGTGTGTGTGAAGTTTTAGCTCAAAATACCCCACAGATATTTTTATATATCATGTTAAAATTGTCACTTTTTGAGGGTGAGCAAAAACACACAGTTTTGTGTCTGTCCCTTTAAATTCAAATGAGCTGCTGCTCCCGGCACAGGGGGCGGAGCTTCAAGAGCTTGTGTCCTTTTACCTCACACACACACATGCACTGAAAATTGTCAGACAATGATGGAGAGACGCAAGAAGAAGTGACAACATGTAGAAGCAACAGGACATTTCTGAATTTAGTTGATGAATTTATGTAGCTTATCTGTAGTTATCTTCTAGTCATCGATTAGCATATTCTGTCTTAATAATCTATAAATCGTGTTCCAGGGGCGGGGTTTATGTAAATTTTAGGGTTGGTGTTGATGTCACTAACCCGGGAGGAATGTCATGTAGTTCTGGTGTTTCTGACGTCACAAACTACCTTGTAACCAATCAGATCAACGTGTGATCGTCAACCAGTGGATCTCTGAGTGAGTGGAGGCGGGGCTCATTTGCATATTCATAGACCCGCGTATACTAAATGAGGCGAGGGTGTCGAGTTACATTCCAGCTATTTTAAGGAATACTTTTTTTCAATAAAAAAAACCTTTAAATGTCATTTTGGTGATCAAATATGAGTTTTAAGGGATACAATTATTAACTAGAGGGGGACTTTAAGGATTTGATTTGATTTTTAGAGGGTTTTTTTCAAAAGCCACAGTAAGTACTGTAGTATTAGGTTTAGAGACTTAGCCATACTCCCTATCTGTAAATTAAAGTTAGAGATAAAGACACAGATCACAGAAATCATCACAAGTCTTCATTATACAAGATTCCCGGGAAACGATGCCCAGAAGAAAATCTATCAAAAGGCTGAGTTGTCAGAATCTGATTCGTCCAGGAGGGAGAAAAGGAGACCGAAGTGAGGGTTGGGTTTTGTTTTTCTGCCGATGTCGCGATAAATGTAGGAATCAGTGGTTTCCATTTTCAGAGGGGAAAAAGAAGATGAAGAGAAAAGGCTGTAAAAGTAAGAAGAACAAAGGCGGATGCTGACAGTGTGCAGTGATGTGTCTGTTTTCCTCAAGGCTTTAATGGGAAGCTTTATAAAACCCACTGCTATGGGCTGATGTTCACAGGCAGTCCTGAAGTGGCCTTTTATTTCTTTAAAATTATATCATGGGGTTAGGGTTGATATTATATTATCTTCAAGTATTTTTTTTTAATAGAATAAATATTTTAAGATAAAGCACATAAAAGGCTGAGTCAAACTACATCCATGATTTAATTCGAGTCACTTTGTATGATGAACAGATAGAAATGTAAGTGATCATTCAATCTCAAATCAAACAAACACTTGATAATGTCATGTATGCAAAGCTCAAATCAAATGTAGTGACACATCACCAACATCATTAAACCTCATTGGTTCTTGCATGTCATGTGACCGATTGTCATGATGTCATGAAACAAGCACCATTGAAGTGATGTAATGTTTTGAGGTAAACAGTTGCGCAGACATCTTTTGTATGCATGCGTATAAAATATATTATTTACTGCAATTATTTAGCATAAAACGCAATAGATTGCAAAAATTGCCCCCCAAAAATCAACCTTTTGTTGAAGTTGCTGATGTACTAGCTATTGTATTAAATAATCAAGTTATATTTAAATTAGGTTTAAATGTTTGAGCTTGACAACAACATATTTATTAAAATACAACACAAGCACAGATTATTCATGCATTACAGTTCAAATTCTGCAATATCCCTAAAAAGACTCATTGTGGATCTATTTAAGGGGTGTTTACTCGACACGGTGTTCAACTACAAACGTAAAACTTTTTAATGCGTTTTGGCCGTTCATTTACACAACAACAGCGTTTTGGGGCGCCTGAAAACGCAAACTTTTGAAAACGGGTTTCAAAGTGCAAGTTTTTGAAAACGGTCTCCGTGTAAACAACAAAAACCGCCATGCACATGCGTATTACGTGTTCAGTCTATAGTGTTCCATCTATAGTGCAACATCTAAAGTTCCAACGCTCAAAGTTCAAAGCAAAGGACGATATTTGCTTTTAAAGAAATCGTTTTTTAAGAACTGCAACAAACGGCTGGTAGGAACTACACGACATTCCTCCAGGGTTAGTGACATCACCAACCCTAGAATTTACATAAACCCCGCCCCCGGAAACTGATTTATAGATGATCATGACAGAATATGCTAATCAGTGACTAGAAGATAACTACACATAAGCTTCATAAATTCATCAACTAACCATTCAGAAATGTCCTGTTGCTTCTACATGTCGTCACTTCTTCTTGAGTCTCTCCATCTTTGTCTGACTCCGGTTTGAACATAAAAGGCTAAATGAAATGTTCAGTGTGTGTGTGTGTGTGTGGTAAAAGGACACGAGCTCTTGAAGCTCCGCCCCCTGTGCCGGGAGCAGCAGCTCATTTGCATTTAAAGGGACAGACACAAAAACGGTGTGTTTTTGCTCACCCTCAAAAAGTGACAATTTTAACATGATATATTCAAATATCTGTGGGGTATTTTGAGCTAAAACTTCACACACACACTCTGGGGACATCAAATACTTATTTTACATCTGGTGAAAAAGGCACTTTACCACCCTTTTAAGTCACACTACCATTAAGAAAACAAAGCATCAAATTCAGCGAGCATCTGGAGATGTACAGTATAAGGAATAAGTGGTTTATGGGGTGAGACAATGAAAGCTGACCTTTAGAGTTAAGCAGAAGATGATGGGATTTAGCAGGCTGAAAAATAACCATCCTTCTTCTACACCGTGCTACTAAAACTCAACCATTACAGGCAATCTGTCAGAACAGCCGTCCTGAAGAAGAACGTGAAGAGAAACGGGTCCTTCAGAACTCATAGAACACTTCAAAAATAGAACATTCTAAAGTAACGTTCCAATAATGTTTGAAAAATTATGAAATGGAATGTTCACTTAAGTTCGTATAGCCAATAAAAACTGGACGTTTTGCATGTTCAGAGACCTAATCTTAACGTGATGAGCAACATGTGTCAGGACATATTTTTGTTTGTGATCTATTTATGAAAAGTCATCATCGTTCCACTCATCGTTACAAACATACACAACTTTCTTTCTTCCGCGGGACACAAAAGTATGATGTCCAAACTGCTCTTTTTTTATGTAAAATAAAAGTAGATCATGTAGTGACCAGTGACAGAACGAATATCAATAAAAGCACTGCTCAAATCACATGATACACACAAAAAAAGCTTAAATGTAAGATTTATTTAGCATTTAAATTGCATATAAAATTCCCATCCATTTAGATTACACAGTTTTTACATAAACAAACTAAACTTCATGTGATGCATATTTTTCAGTCATACTATTTAAATAATCATAGTTTCAAAATGCATTTATTGCTTAGAATCAGAATAACTATGTTCATTGTGAAAACAATTTGTTAAAAGTATGAACTGTGGAACAAGCAATATTCACAGTTATGAGATTGAAACAAATTGTATTTATTGATGATAAATATATAGACCTGGTTATTGTGTATTTAGAACATTCAGTGCATTATTATTATTAATATCTGTATTATTACAGATATCTGACCGATGTGTGCCTGACAAATATTCATCACATCAGTTTGCTTAAATGTTACAACAGATGGATGGAAATGTTAAATATGCAATTAAAATATAGTACATATGTATAAATCTTAAATGTAGTATAGCTTTTGTGGTACTTTTGTCCTTCAAAACATTTTGTTTTGTGTTCTACAGAAGAAAGAAACCTATAGTATTTTCCGGACTATAAGTCGCTCCGGAGTATACGTCGCATCAGACAAAAAAATGTGGCATGAAGAGGAAAAAAACATATAAAAGTCGCACTGGACTATAAGTCGAGTAAATATTTAGAAATTTATTTCACAAAATCCAAGACCAAGAACAGACATTTAATCTGGAAAGGCAAGTTATTCAGCTCCACAACAGCACACAGAACAACAGACTGAATAGTGTCCGGAAAATACGGTATATGGGTTTAGAATCACAACTTCCTTTAATTTTCCTCGACAAACAACCCAAATAAACAAAAGTGTTGGTAAAGCAACCGCTTTGACTTGTGACTCTACGTCTGTGATAAACAGTCGTGTATTGTTTGTCACGTGCCTCATTATGATCACTTCTTTCCAAAGACGTGCTTTAAATAACAACATATCTCTAGAGAACGGCCTTTAAATGATCAAATGTCTGTTTGGCCATTGTGTTAGTATAAAGCGTGCGTTCCGCACATGCAGCACTTTCCAGTTTAAGATCTATCAGAGTTCCTCTTTTATTTGAGAGCCGGTATATCCCCTGTCAAATAATTTTGGTTTTAATTCATCAAAGGTTTGCTGCTGCCTACAGAAAGTTGATTAAATCCATTTATAAAGCTCAAAGTCTTGATTTGTTGACTGAAGAGTCCACTGTGCAGACGTCTAACGCTCGTTCACACCGCACGGAGGAAACAGGCTGATTGTTTCACTCCTCAAAGTTGCTATAAAAGTGACAGAGAGAGTTATAAATGCAAATGCAGTGGAGCTGGTGTATTTTACCATGAATAATTGAGCGCGGTGACTCTGTTGGGGGAGCTCCAATCAAACAGATGCACAATATGTTGAGCAGCCTTATTAAACACATCACAGAAAGTTTACTGGTCCAAAGTTTTACATGCATGCAATGCGGCAGATGTAGTTGAGGAAATAGATGACGTTTCCGCAGAGGAATGAGAAATGCATTATACGTTAGTTCATACATGAACAAAGTGACTTCTAATATCCATGCAGTCATTTTAACATGTTCAGCCTCCATGGCCAAAAACGAGCCATGCAGGAAATTAAAGGAATATCACGAGCTGAGTGTACAGTATTGCATTTACAATGGAAGTCTATGGGGCAAGAGTGCAGGAGAAAGTCCCGTTTACAACTGTGTTGTTTTCTACGCAGGATCATAACAAAAATGTGCCTCATAAATGATTGATTTGACATGCTCTTCATAATAATTGAAGTGTCTGACAATTAAGTTTGATGTCAATATCCTGCTAAGCTAGCCCTGTGACTCTCAATTAAGCATAAAACACATATTGCATAAAATAATCAATTTGTAATTGAATAAATGAACTTAAATCATTTTTGGTATTGGAAAATATATTAATAATCAGTCAACCAAAAGTCCCACACAGCTTAACATAGACCTTTAAAAAAAATAAAAGTAATAATAATTAATAATCATACTGTGTCTTCCAGGTTCTTGTAATTGCCCTTGCATTGAGGAGTGGAAACTAATTATCCACAAACCTCCTTCAATTAGTGTGACATTTTGAAAAGGTTAGACAAATCAATGGGAAGCGTGCAGGTTGTAGTTGTGGCATTCCCTGGTTTCTCTGATAGTAGAAGCTCATCTGTAAAAGCGCAGGGACTGTTTCTATGAAGCCGCATTAACCCTCAGCAAATCCACACGTTTACACACTGCAAAGCATGAAGGGCATGTCTCGTCCGAGAGCAGTTCGTCAAAGTCAACGCGCGGTTTATTCAGTGAAGATACACACAGTGAAGTCTTGAGCAGAAGAGTTTGGGGTAAACTGGTTAAAAAGGGACCGAAAGACTTAGTTAATTTATCAAAGAATCCTGATTTCCACAAAAAAAATATGAAGACTGTTTTCAACACTGATAATAATCATAAATGTTTCTTGATCATGAAATCATCATATTATACTGATTTCTGAAGGATCATGTGACACTGAAGACTGGAGTGATGATGCTGAAAATTCAGCTTTGATCACAAGAATAAATTATATTTTACTATTCATATTTTCACAATATTACTATACTGTATTAATAGATGCAGACTTAACTTGAGCAGAAGTATACTGTGAGTTAAAATATTACTATCCCCAAACATTTGAAACTTTTGAGTATGTCTTCACAATGAGTTTACTTCCAATATAAAATGAAGTGAAATTGTGAATACTGTTCTGTTTATATGCCAATAATTAGACTTGTGTACAAGTAAAACAATACATATATGTAAATACGGGTTCTTATATTGGTGCTTTTAAATGACATGATTAAATATCATTCTTCCTCTAGTTCATTAAATAAATAAAAAAACTTGCCATGATTGTTGTTAACTTGATTTTGACTGTATTTTACTACGTTGATTTCATAATTGTGACCCTGGATCTGGTCTTGAGTCGCACGGGTAAATCTGTGGCAATAGCCAACTATACATTGTATGGGTCAAAATTATAGATTTTTCTTTTATGCTAATATTAAGTAAAGATCATGTTCCATGAAGATATTTTGTACATTTCCTACCGTAAATATATAAAACATGTGTTTTTGTGAGTGAATGCAGCACAATCGTGAACATAAATGCACAACTTTAAAGCAGATTTTTTCAAAGTTTAGATTTTTTTACACCCTCAGATTCCAGATTTTCAATAGTTGTATCTCGACCAAATGTTGTCCTATCCTAACAAACCACACATCAATGGAAAGATTCATATGGTGTATAAATCTCAATTAAAAAATTGTGAACCATGTGACTGGTTTTGTTGTCCGGCGTCACATATAACATTGACTTGATTGGAATTATTGTTATTCTGACTGTTCTTCTGTCACTTCAAGAGATGTAAATATCAAGATATAAATACAATTTGTCAAAGGCTGAATATATTGTAATATAATATTTCTGAGGACAGACTCATCAGTTCTGTTTTCACACTTCATTCCGGCGTCTGCTTTGAGAAATTCCTCGCCTCACATTGAAAAGGCCAGACAAAGCAGTTCGGATAAAAACTTTCATCTTGTCGTTTTTTTAATCTTCTCTCTGTCTTTCTCACCATTCCCGAGCGCTTCAGGTAATAAATCACGTCTGAGACTGGAGGTGAGCGCTTGAGCGACGGTCAGCGAAACGCTTGCTCTCTCTCTCTCTCTCGTCGCATTTTATTTTAAGCAGTTTGAGAAAGCATGCTGAGACATAAACACAAAAGTGTTTCGTCTACCACCCGTGGTGCTTTCAATATTTCCATGATTTTTTCTCGGTCTAAATAAGTGCAGCAAAGCTAAAACACACAATTGAATGAAGTGTGATTTGCATCATAACCAAGTTGAGCACTACATTTTTTTTTTCAAATCTTCTGAATGCAGAGAAGCCCTAACCCTACACATGAGATCTAGTAATAGTGATGCTTGCTTTAGTAAACGCCACTAAACGCCGAGGGCCTTCAAGACCGAGTTGAGTTTTGCTGACACATCCGCTTCGGTGTATATCAATACCGTCTGTTGCACATAAATCTTGATGAAAGACAAACATGAACTTGTAATACAAAAGGAGCCCAGCCGCTTTGCCAATGATCAATATTTCCAAGCGTTCGCTTATTTTTCAGCGAGAACTGCTGATGAGGTCTGACTGTAGTTCTTCATTACTGGGATATAGATTCGGTTCTATCAAAGAGCTCTTGACATATGAAACTAAACCTCTATTTTAAGACGAGTTTCATTGGTAGTTCATCAAAACCATTGGCTCTCTCCCAGTTCTGCAGTGTGGATTCAGCTGACGGGTCACTGGCCACCAATGCAAACCTGAATCAGAACGTCCGAAAACTGTTTTCCAATGGCGGACACAGGGAAAGGTCAGCGGATCTACTTCGGACTGAACCAAAAACAACAGCGCCAGATCTTTCATTAGAAACAAACTGAAGCTGCTGGCGGATTTTCCTTCACTTTATGCATGTTAAAAAAAAAAAAATGTAACCAGGAATGTCCCATTGAGATACAATATCTCTTCTACCAGAGAGTCCTGGTCAAGATAGGCAGCACAAAACAAAAAAGTGCATAACACAGCATAATAAACAAACGAAAAATACCCATATCTGAAAGACAATACAAATCCTAATCAACTATTAAAACATTTACAGCATTCTATAAAAACAGACCTTAAAATATTGTTAAACGAAGCATATTTCATGTGTAATATACCCTGAAGCTCAGTCCATACATGAGCATAATTAGAAAAGGCTGATCTACTACAGTATTTCTGTATGGGTTCTTGAGTAAAAATGTTGCATTTCTTCCCTCAGAGAACGGCTGATAGCTCTCCAATCCCAGCTGTGTTCCAGGAAGATATGTGTACTTAACTAAACATCTACAACCATCCTAGACGGAAACAAACCCAGCAAGCAATTTTGCATTTAAAAGACGTCTAATAGACGTCCAATCACAGCCCAGACGTCTAGACTGAAACCAGGCAAAATGTGGGCTTTCAGTTAAAAAAAAATTAATATAAAGCATAGCTCCATAAAATATGAACATGTCAAATAAATGAAAACAAACACCTTGTAATCATTGTTGACTTTGCTTACATGATGGAATATTATACATCTCGCAAGTTATTTTGGTAATAACCAAATTCAAGGTTATTTTGGCTAGAAGTGTGTTACTCATAGCCGGACTATACCGGGTCTATAGTTAACATACATTGTGAAATGACGGCTATTGCTTGTTGGGTAGTGTCTGCCCAGATCTGGCCCACATCTGGTGTGTGTGAGTGTGTGTGTGCAATTCACATGTACCAGATGTGGCCCGACACTATGATACTGTCTGGGATTAGCAGGGAAGACTCAAATACACTGCTGACAAAACACACGTTTACACACATTAGCTTCAGCGTATATTTAAATAGTATAGTGTGTTGCATGCAAAAAAAATCTGCACAACATAGAGAAAGTGAAACCACTGTGGATCATATGATCTAGACGTATAGTGATAGTTCCCAGCTTTCCTCTTCCAGTAGAAGTCAACATCAATATTGTGTTTTAGCGTAACTGGAACTCTATATATGGGTGAAAGGGCAATGCGGTGGTCAATACGGAGCAGTTTTTCATTCAATCCTGTCCACTGTCTGCACTGGCATGTTTAATGATTTCTTGTTTTATATGTTATGGTACATTGTAAACAGGGCTTGACATTAACACCCGCCAACACGCCATATGTGTGTGTACTTCAGCAGTGTGTGTAACGCAGTCACTCCTACTAGCCACTTTGGCGGGTTGAATTATATATATAACAATATATACATTTTTCAATTGTAGTCTTTTAAAAAGGCATCTGGAATAATAAACTAAGAGCAATGTAGTGTTGTCAAAAATATAGATTTTTCTGAAATATCTGAAACGCTTCCAATACTCATAGTCCGCAGATCTCTCCGACAGAGAGTTACACACAAACCCGCCTCCTCTCACTCACTCGTTTCATTCGCTCCGGATGAATATTGTTGGAGTTACATGGCTTGGATTTCAGCGTGGGATTATTGTGCATAATTTTACTCATTCCCGCAGATTTGGTGCTCACACTCAAAGTGTACGCACACAACACCGCCTTGAGTTCGTTTCCGCTGCTTATTGTGCTTAACAAGTCAAAAACACACACAATAACATCAAAATGGATCCGTGCGTCAGGTCTTAAAGGGACAGCAGCCTAATATACCAGCTGCCAAATTATGAGAGAATATAAAAACTATCTATATAGCAGTTTTCCGCATGGTATCGATGTCAAAACTGTGGTGAAAATGCTGAGGGACTCGCCACAGTGAATGGTGAGGGAAAAAGTTCATCTCAAACCCTGATTGTAAAGTACAACTCACCAGACTATCCTTACAGAGTGTATTCACATCAACAGAAAGCTGAATGCATTACCAAACATTTATTCAGATATACCTAACAGATAAACACATGCAGGCCACACACATTTCTGGAAGCTTTTCTGACGTTATTTCTCTAAGATGCACACACAAAAAAGTCATATATAATCTATAATTGATGCGTTTTATTCTCTAGGTCTTCAGTTCTGGTGCTTAAAGAACACCCCAAAAAACAAGATTATAACCTGAAGAACATATATTGAACTTCTACATATCCAGCTTGGTAGACTTCATGTTTGGAGCCCAATGATATGCTTTACAATATACTGTATGCACAAACAATAATGATAACAATAATTTTGAATAGTAATACTGTCCTCTAACCTGACCAAGACCGTATTAAAGCTGTAGACCTCTGTGGTTTTACAAAGCTTTCAGAAATCTCTTTCCTCCCATAATATATCATCTGACTCCATGCATAACACACTGTAGAGAAATATTGGCAATCAGTGGCATATTCATGCTTCCAGATTCTCCGTCAGAAAATAAGATAAACCACATCTATTCCTAATCTCTCTCAGACGTCAAACAGCAATCATATTTTTCATGGAGGATTTCTTATGCAAGTGCACACGATCAGTTTCCATGCAACTAGGAGAAGTCGTCCTGATACTTCATACAGTTTGTGAGATATTGTTGACACTTTGCAATAAGGTCCGTTAGTTAACATTAGTTAGCATAATGACCTGCACTTATACAGCATTTATTAATGTAACTTTGTCAACATTTACTAATACTTTATTAAAAGCTTGTTCACATTAGTCAATGCACTGTGAACTAACATGAACAAACAATGAACAGCTGTATTTTTTATTAGCTAACGTTAATAAATACAGTAACACATGTATACTGCTCATTGTTAGTTCATGTTAGTGAACACATTAACTAGTGTTAACTAATGAACCTTATAAAGTGTCACCCTCTCAGATCCCGAACAGAACACGAGGATCCAGGAGCTGCACAGAAACACTGAGCACATGAATTGCCCTGCGATGGTCATTCGTCTCATTTTCTCAGGATGAAAGCTGGCTCTTCCAATAAACACGCATCCTATCTCTCGTTTCCACATGCAAACATGCAAACCCCCTCATCTGTCATCTCTCAGCGCAGCGCTACACTGTATGAGACTGACGGGCAGATCTCACCTAAGGTGAAGTAGGGCAGTGCCGTGTTGTCCAGATCATCCAGAACCGCGATGCGACCCGGCAGGTCAGTCCTGACGAACAGCAGGAGCCTGGACTCCCCTCCGGAGAGACTCCCGGAGCCCGCGCCGGTGAAGCTGAACTCATTCTCCCGGAGAACAGGCAGCGTGGACACGGTCACGGTCTTCACCTCGCACGGGCTCTCCGCCAGCTCGCTTCTCTTGTCCCGGTCCTCGTCCGGCTTGCCCCCGGCCCGGGTCCGGCTCAGGCTCACACAGAGCTCCAGCAGCAGCAGGAGGAGGAGACGCGCGTGTCTCGGTGTCATTCCGCTCGCGGTGCCGCTGCGCGTGGATTGAGGGTCTCGCGTAAAGCGCTGGTGGTTTATAGCAGGAGCCGCAGTGCTGAGAGAGACCGGCAGGCGGCGGCACTGAGGAGACCGTACACATCATACACATTCATAAAGGAAACAATAGCATCACATGCAGTGAAACATGCACACACACACAAAAAAAACTTTTAAACAATGTACGCAATAAATAAAAAAACACACTCCTATAAATTAACACATTCAAAGTAAACCATCACACACATTAAATATACAAATAATAGTATCAGGCATATTACTATGTTTTTGCATCATTCATTTATAGGACAGTGTTTTGTTAGTGCATACATTATTTTGAGTGTGTGTGTGTGTGTGTGTGTTGTGTGTGTGTGTGTGTGTGTGTGTGTGTGTGTGTGTGTGTGTGTGTGTGTGTGTGTGTGTGTGTGTGTGTACACATACAAAATAAGCCATCACCACACACATTTAATCAAATAATAGTATCAAGTACAGTACATTAATATGCATTTTGCACAACATAACAATACAATAACAATTGTATTAGGTTATTATAAGTTATTATTGGGTTTATTATTTGTTTTATAATTTTTAATAAATTGTATTGATATGTATTGTTGTGTTATATTATTATTAATAATAATATTATTATTTAAGCATAAGAAACACTTAAAATGCATGTTCATATTTTATTGCTGCATTAATTGGAGTAATTATAACTAATTATAGCTATTTTATAAATAATATTTAGAGTGGAATAAAACCAGCTAATTTAGATGTAAAAAAAAATTCTGTGCATAAACTATTATTATTATTATAGTGGTCATGTGTAAATGCAGGACTTTAGTGGTATAAATATGCATTCAGAGATATGACTGTGATGGACTGGAGTGACTTCTGCATCTCTGAAAGTGTCTTGTACTGCAGCCAAACAAAAGTTTCCAGAACTTCATATCAGCAGAACTCGCGAGGATACACTTCTCTTGTGAAATGAGAGATGAGCTGAAGAGACACCTGGAGCTCGTGTGTGTCAGTAAACACAGCGCCTGACTGGTCAAAAACACACACGTGCCCCTATGAAACCACCTCCTGAAGAGACTCCCTCTAATGTCCTGCGGCGTGTGTGTGTGTGTGTGTGTGTGAGTGTGTGGTGTGTGTGTGTGTGTGTGTGTGTGTGTGTGTGTGTGTGTGTGTGTGTGTGTGTGTGCGCCTGTTATCATGTGCACATCTTTTTTTACTATTTGTATGTGCCAATTAATGTTGAATCAGAATAACTCCCCCCTCCCCCCTGCACCTCTTTTCTTTTCTTTTCTCCTCTCCTCTCCTCTCCTCTCTTTTCTTTTCTTTTCTTTTCTTTTCTTTTCTTTCTTTCTTCCCTTCCATTCCTCTTCTCTCCTCTCCTCTCCTCTCCTCTCCTCTCCTCTTTTCTTCTCTTCTCTCTCTCTTTCTTTCTCTTCTCTTCTCTTCTCTTCTCTTCTCTTCTCTTCTCTTCTTTTTCTCTTTCTTTTCTTTTCTTTTCTTTCTCTTCCATTCTCTTCTCTTCTCTTCTCTTCTCTCCTCTTTTCTCCTCTCCTCTCCTCTCCTCTTCTTTTTTTTATTTTCTTTACTTTTCTTTCTTTTCTTCTCTCCTCTTTTCATTTCATTTCATTTCATTTCATCTCTTCTCTTCTCTCCTCTCCTCTCCTCTCCTCTCCTCTCCTCTCTCTTCTCTTCTCTTCTCTTCTCTTCTCTTCTCTTCTCTATTCTCTCTCTCCTCTCCTGTTCTCTTCTCTTCTCTTCTCTTCTCTTCTCTTCTCTTCTCTTCTCTAGGATGAGGGCAGGGCATTTACATTGTTTACATTTCCTGATTATGTAACACATTTACCTGGCTATAATTTTTTATAGTATACCTACTATTTTTTTTATTTTTTTTATTCATCTGAAATCATGAACCTTTGCTCCTTCTAGACTCTTAAAGTCAATATTAAATCTAAATCGTCTATTCTTATTTTTTAAGGGATTGTTTTATTATTATTTTTATTCATGTTCCGGTAATCTTGAATCAGAATAAGTTCCTCTTGCTGCATCTCTTCTCTTCTCTGATGATGAGGGCGGGGCTATAACTTGTCAATCACATGAGATCAACCAATAGCAAACCCCCAACCAGCCAATCAATTCCCCACAGACTAAATCAAGCCCCGCCCACATGTGTCCTTGTTCCAGAAGCAGTTTTTGCTCGTATAAACGGCACAATAGAGAAGGAAAAGACGAAAACAACTTCAGTTTGCTTTATCATGCCAACAATAAACATGAAGAGAAATCAAAACATTGAAGTTAAATATGTTTAACAGTCCTAACATACTCTGATTGCTCTGCACAACGCCATGTTTTTAATGGTGGTGTGTTTTGATGCAACTGAACACCCAAGAGACTGAGGACTCACATATTTAATTTACTGCATGCAGAACTTGCTGACAGTCCAGAACACACTGCATGTGTTGGGCAGGAGAACGGACGAGTGCTAAAGAGAACGATACACTCCTAATGGCTAATAGGGGGCTTTTTCACACACTAACCCAGTGGATATATCAGAATCACTGTCGTCGAAATTGCCTTGACCTCTGAGCCAAGGAGTCTTCTGATTTCTTCAAATTGAATTTGACAAACAACATGGCAGCAAGCGTGGGTCTAGACAGAGACGCTTTTAAACAGGCTTAGCGCGTGTAATGAGTCCAGTCTCTGCCCCTCTCCATCTTATCCATGCTTCTGTTCTTGATTTTCACAAATAAATGAACAGTTGTCCTTCCTTTCTCCCGTTGGACTCGCACGGGCGCAGGCTCCAGAACGCCACGCTTATTTATTGCTTACAGAGTTTATTTATACTCTGCAGCTGGAGGGTGTTGCTGTTAAAAAGATAAGGGTGTAAATATGAATCTGAGACACGTGCAATGCTCCATCAGCAGCATATGGCAACAAAACATGGGCGAATCTCATGCATTTTGCATTAAATATATAGGATCAGTGAAATTATTTCCATGACAGGTAAGACCTTCCCATAAACTCTCAGTGCTGAAATGTTCTGGGACTTTCTCGTTCTCATTACTCTCAATACGATTTCTCATTAATTTTTTCATTACTTCATCACAGTATGTTGTAATTCAAATTAGCATTTACATATTTAGCTTTGGTTCTCAATATCTTTGCACTCGGGCCTTGCAGATGTTGAGTCTCATCATCTGTGTTTCTGCGAGGAGTCGCTGTCCGTGGTGCTGAACGCCGATGAACGATTAAAGCTTTATTATTTTGGGTCATTCATGTGTCTTCCATATACCATATTCATATAGTTAATCAATACCCATGATGCATTTGAACATTCACTAGATTTCATGAGGTGGGGACTTTAATGCTGTAATTTTGCATGCACTACATGTCTTGTAAGCTTATATCAGTGAATTGCATTGGCATTTTAAACTCTTCAATTATGGAATGAGATTTTTTTTTCCCCTCATGCTAACATGAATAATATTGCCTAACCTCGCAGGTCAGGGATTTTTACAACTTCAGTGCTATAATGCCGATGTTGAGCCAGTCCAGTGAACTCTGCCGAGTAGGTAAAATAACCACTAACTGAGAAGAACTGGCGTAACAATCCGTTTTTAGCATGCAAAACAGTTTGGACACGGAAAGGTTTTAGAAATGTCAGAGACATATGCATATACGAAATATAAATACATATAGAATGCTCATATAAATATGTAAATGTTTTAATATGAATTAAATAATAATTACTTATTTAATGGTTGATGTCAAATACACTATTATTTGGGGTCGGTAAGATTTTTTTCTTAATTATTTTGAAAAGTGATTTAGCAAAAATCACTGCTCACAAAAGCTGCATTTATTTTGATGAAAAATACAGTAAAAACTGTGAAATATTATTACAATTTGAAATAAGTGTTCTCTATGTGAATAGTAGTAAAGTGTAATTCATGTGATTCCTGTGAAGTCTTCAGTGTCCACATGATCCATCAGAAATCATTGTAATTATGATGATGTGATGATCAAGACACATTTCGTTTTATTATCAGTGTTGAAAAACAGTCGTGCTGCTTCATATTATTGTAAAAACATGATTTTTTTTTTCAGAATCCTTTGACGACACAACAGCTTTCATTTGAAAGAGGAGTATATTTAAATAAATGTCTTTAGTGTCACCTTTTGATCAATGTAATGCCACCTTGCTGAATAAAAGCATGAAAGAATAAAGATGTTGACTGCAGTGTTTTGACCGATAGTGTTATACATGTCATACATCACCAGGCCTCATTATTTCAGTCGTTGTTGAAAAACTCATTTAAACCGCAGGAGAAATCTGCAGAGATTTACAAGCTTTCCCTGTTCATATTTTTTGCTAGATTATCCCTTTTAAATTATTTTTTCATTCTCTCCTATTGTATTCTCGACAGAAGACTGTTTATGTTTGCTTGAAGATGTTTTCCCCTGAACAATACTCTCTGCCACACAGTTACGAAACACGATAAAAGAGCAAGAGAATAGAGAATGAATAACAATAAAAAAAATGTCTGTTTTAATAATAAAAAATGAAAAAATTGAGCAAGCTTTCCTAATATTCTCCAGGCGTTCATGCGGGACTCCGTACATCAGGGCTTTTCATTGCAAGAGCTGTCTGTGCTGTGAAGGATTGCACTTAGCCGATGATTCAGACGCTTTCTTCTAAAAGCAGGTCCTGGGGAAGCCAGAAATCATGAGGAGAAACCTGGCCAAAGCCATCCGTCATAAAGAGCAACACAGTCCATTACTGGGTTCATAATATTTATTACAAAGAGTGAATAGAGAATTAATGTCCTGTAATGGAGGTGAACCGAAGCAGAGTTTTTTTTTCTTCTTCCTCAAGCCATCAGTAAAACCCAGATTCCTTTCAATTGTCCCTCAACATCAAATCAGCTCAAAAAGCTTTGAGTTCACAGAGGACGGATTCATTCATTTATTACACGTGTTTCCATGGAAACACCTTGAATTAAAGATAAATAAGCGTATATGTTTGTGTGTTGGTGATTTGCTACGATTGATCAGTCAGATTAACTTTATTTTCCCAAACACTTCAGCCGTGAGCCAACGGCACAGAGAATGTGATTATAACAACATATTCATAATATATTGATGTGTATTCAAATGTATGATATAAAGCTACAGTATTGATTGACCTTTCTTACATTCTAAAAAATGCTGGGTTGTTTCAACCTAATTTTGGGTCAAATATGGACAAACCCAGCTGTAGGGTTACATTTTGAAATTACATTTTTAACCCAACGTTTGGGGTTTGTCCATATTTGACCCAAAATTGGGTTGAAACAACCCAGCAATTTTTTAGAGTGGAATGTTGATTATTAAAAATACAAATGTTTGTTTGTTCATGTTAATTCATGAAGAATCAACTGTTTACAATTTTGATTTTAAAATATTTATTGCTAAATTAATACACTCTAAAAACTGCTGGGTTGTTTCAACCCAATTTTGGGTCAAATATGGACAAACCCCAAACGTTGGGTTACATTTTTAAATAAAATGTTTAACCCAAGGTTTGGTTTTGTCCATATTTGACCCAAAATTGGGGTTGAAACAACCCAGCAGTTTTTAGAGTGACAAAACACACACACACACACACACACACACACACACACATACACACACACACACACACAGAGACACACACACACACACACACACACACACACACGCTCCATTGTGCTGAGTTATACCGCCATAAAATAACAAATGAACTTTTATCGTAGAGAGGAGCAGAAAACCTTGAACCATTACACACACCCATGACAGTTTATATGCCTGTCATTTATAAAACAAATTGGCCTTTTGTTATGTCACTGCATCACTTATTCCATCCTTTTATGTTTCCTTTTTTACATTTATTGAAGCCAACGTTTATATCTTGGCTGCTGGGAAGTCCATCTTCTCCCTTTGACAATGCATATTTAACTTTAATGGATATATGCATATATCACACACTCTCTGCCACAGACCGTGATTGCTTTGATAAATGAAGAACTGGATGAAAACTCTTGGATGCGTGTGGAAATAAACTCTGTAACCCAGCATGTCATGGACCAGCCGTTTCTCTTGCTCACCTTCTGTTGTTACAAACTCTCAATATAAAGTATATAAAGTTATAAAGTGTCAGAATGCTGCAGTGCATCTGACAGACGTGTGTTTTCTTCACCCACACATTTATAACGGCAATTAAGTGGAGTTTACACATGGATAAAAATATCTACAATCTCACTCTTGCTCTGAAGAGTTTCACTTCTGTCGGCTTTTAACTTTATCTCCAGAAGCCAAGCGTTGAGAGAATACTGCACTAATGTTTATGAAATACACATTCATCATTATTCATCACTGCAATATTTAAAACAACAGCCATGTCCCCTATGTGTGCATACATATTTCATTTTCATTTGAATTCTTATCAAGTACAACACATAACACTAGCACATTCTCAATGGTTTGTACTGATCAAAGAGCTTTCTGTCCAGTGTACGTCACTTTGCCCCAAAATCTGGCCCGTGATGACCTATGATTTGGCCCGCTATCATTTATATATTTTTTAAATGTTGTTTATTTGTTTATTTATTTGTTTGTTTGTTTATTATTCTTATTATTATTGTTGTTTTTAATATGTTCAATGTTTTCTTGAACAGTTTCTTTGGTCAGTGTGTTTTGTAAATTTAATTGTATGCTGAATTAACTTTATAGGTAATACATTCACAATGCAATTAGTAAGTTCGAGGATTTGTGAATACATTTATTACATTCACTGTAGGTATTTTGGCATAAAGTATACATATTTTTAGATTAAAATGCCCATGAAAATCAAGTAAAGGGGCAAAACATATCCCAACAACCCTTCAAACATTAAAAAGAGATATAGAGTGCTTCTCAAACGGAAAACTGTATTCCTCTGAGAGATTGGAACTAACCCTCCAACTAACCTCCAACTAACCAACTAACCTCCAACTAACCCCCACCTAACCTAAAACTAACCTCCAACTAACCCTTTAACTAACCCCCACAACCTAAAACCTAAACTAACCTCCACTAACCTTCAACTAACCCCCAACTAACCTAAAACTAAGCAACTAACCCTCCAACTAACGTCCAACTAACATCCAACTATCCTTCAACTAACCCTAAAACTAACCAACTAACCCCCAACTACCCTAAAACTAACCAACTAACCTCCAACTAACCCCCAACTAACCTCCAACTAACCTCCAACCAACCCCCAATTAACCTCCAACTAACCTAAAACTAACCAACTAACCTCCAACTAACCTCCAACTAACCCCCAACTAACCTCCAACTAACCTAAAACTAACCTCCAACTAACCTAAAACTAACCAACTAACCTCCAACTAACCCCCAACTAACCTCCAACTAACCTAAAAACTAACCAACTAACCTCCACACTAACCCATAACTAATCTCAAACTAACCTAACTAACCTCCAACTAAACTCCAACTAACCTAAAACTAACCCCCAACTATCCCCCAACTAACCTCAAACTAATAACCAACTAACCCCAAACTAACCTAAAACTAACACCAACTAACCTACAACTAACCCCCCAACTAACCTCAAACTAACCTCCAACTAACCCCCAACTAACCTAAAAAAACAACAACAACTAACCTCTCCAACTAACTTAAAAACTAACCAACTAAACCTCCAACTAACCTCCAACTAACTTAAAAACTAACCAACTAACCTCCAACTACTAACCTCCAACTAACCTAAAACTAACCTCCAACTAACCTAAAACTAACCAAACTAACCTCCCACTAACCTCCAACTAACCCATAACTAATCTCAAACTAACCTAACTAACCTCCAACTAAATTCCAACTAAACTCCAACTAACCCTAAAACTAACCAACTAACCTCCAACTAAACTCCAACTAACCTAAAACTAACCCCCAACGGACCTCAAACTAACCTACAACTAACCAACTAACCTCCAAACTAAACTCCAACTAACCTGCAACTAACCTCCAACTAAAACTAACCAACTAACATGCGTCAAAAACAGCCAAAGCAACTTTACTTTATTTACTAATATGACGAGACACACGGGCGAGTGAACCATGACACAATATCCCAGCAAAACCTATCCAGACATGTCTAACCCATCGTGAATCAGGGGTAAGACAAAAAACACCCTTTTGGAAGATGGATTGTATGTTGATGTTGAATAATAAAAAGTCTAGAAATCTTTAAATGTCTAAATTAAATATGTTCGAGACAGTTTTTGTTCCAGTGGCTATATAAATAAAGGTAATTAACATTAAGAAAATAGAAAATATATGATTCACATTAGAGTTTCATCTGTTAAATAAACATAAATTTTATTATCCACAATGCTTTTTCTGTTCAGTAATAATGACTGTTTAACGCACAAACAACAATAGTGCACTAACACAGTCCAGACACGATTTATTCCTTTCTTTTAGACTAAATAGCAAAAAAAAAAAGTCCTGTTTGTTGAGCTCACACATAAATATCCATGTTTAGAATTCAGCACATCTCTCTTTTGTTTCCTTCTAAAATGCCACCCAATTAAGCAAAGAAAAGAAGGCCAATAAAACGGCCATTAAAGTGTTTACAGATGAATTCTGCGGGGCTGGAGATCAGTGTCATGAGAGCAGGTGAAATCAAGCTGCAAACACACACAAGCACGATCTGGGGCCTGTACCATGATGGTAGTTGAACAAACTCAGAGTTACAGGATTAGTTTCGAGTTGACAAAACCAAACCAATCCAACCGGGCTTTGTTAGTCCCATGATGCTGATCATCAACTTTCTCTGTCAATTCAGGATTTGATCCTGAGTTTAGGTGTGACATCAGCAGCGAACAGCCAATCACAGGCTGAGAAAGAGTTAAACTGCGATTCATTTCTCGTGAGAGAAGCAGCGCGATTCACTTCTGCAGAATATTACAACACTGAAAAATATTAAGAATTTAAACAAATTTACACAGCAAGAACAAAATAGCGGTCTAAGAAACACGACAACTAAAATAAAAGTGTTTTGTGCTAAAAAGTGCAAAAGTGTTTTGCCGCTTCTTTGTAATTATCTGTGAAATTTACCAGCAATTTCTGAGTGAAAATTGTTTGAAACTAAATCCATCAAACGTTTATGGAATTACAGGTAGATTGTACTGTATGTTAGCTTGTGCATGATCTATTTAAATCCACATGTCATACTAACAAGAACATCTCTCCTCAACAAGACATTGATGTCTGGATCACAAAAGAGTGCTGGGAAAGTTATTACTTAGAAAGTTGAATGACCTCTAGTTTGAGTAATAGTACTGCTTGCCATTGCATCTAACAAACAAACCACTCAAGAAGATCATCTGAAGGTTTTTATCTGTGACCCAGAGCAGACAGAAGAGAGAGGGGTTAACCTCGCTGTTGTCCTGATCCGGCCAGCTAACAGAGAGATTGTATTGAATGCATCCTTGGATCTTTTCTGTTGTGTGAATGTCTGTAATTGGAGGCACAGATGGCGGCGTTTGAACAGAAACCAGAAGCACACAGACTCTTCAGCCCGTCCATGGGTTTCACTTCTCTTACACCGAGAACAATGGCTTTGCAGCGCCAGCGACTGTCGCCCAGTGACGTCCCAAGGCCCCGGGACCGAGACGAGGCCGAAACACACTTGGAATCGAGAAGCATTGTGAAAACGGGAGATTTATGAAGGGCTTTACTGTATTCGGCGTGTGTGGGAAGTGTTCGCTCTGGCTCTCCATCATGACTTACAGCTCTATACAGACACATAATCCTGATTCTTATAGCTGTCAGTCTGTTGGTTTGTATCGATGGCTGAATCTGTCGGATCTATCGGAGGGACTGCTCCTGTTTGTCTCTCGGAGAATGAGAGTGATGTCGAGATTTAAACGGGCCAGGCAATCCTCCTGAGTCAGAGATGAAGAAAACAGCAAGGACAGGCTTACAGCACAGGAACGTGTGTGTGTGTGTGTGTGTGTGTCTGTCAGTCAGTGTGTGTGTGTGTGAGAGAGAGAGAGAGTGTGTGTGTGTAAGTGTGGCTTGGTAAACCCTACGTTATGGTGACAGTATGTCCCCATAAAGATGGTAATATCCATCCATAGAAAAACAGCTTGTAAATCATACTATGTGATGTTTATTGAAAATGTAAAAAATGTGTTGTGTGATGGGGTAGGGGTCGGTAAGTGTGTGTGTGTGTGTGTGTGTGTGTGTGTGTGTGTGTGTGTGTGTGTGTGTGTGTGTGTGTGTGTGTGTCTGTGGGGGTAGGTTTAGGGGTCGGGTTAGTGTAGGGGAAATAATATACAGTTTGTACAGTATAAAAAAACATTATATCTATGGAAAGTCCCCATAAAACATGAAAAACATATTTTTTTAATGGAAGCATTTATGGCATCTTTTGACAAAACACTCAAATTAAATTTCAAACTCAGCAAAAATATGCAAAACATATAGTGCAATACAATACAATGATTATTGAGAGATGAACAAATAAACCTTCCTCAAATGCCTGATTATCATATTTGAGACTCAAATTTGAACATGATTTTCCTAAAAAAAAAATATTTATGGATAAAAGTTTCTTCTGAACTGATATTCTTCAGTTCAGTAAGTGTTCATCTTGAATTATTATTAAATAATATAAATGTAATATTTACTTGTTTTACTTTTGGCTAGCAATTTTTAAGGAATGTTATGCATTTTTGTTGAACATCATGTTTTTTTGACACTGCTACACATACAGTAAATGTAGAGCTAAAACATCAAATGTTTGGTCATTCACATTAGTTAATGATTAAAAACAGTTTTACTACAGTATAATTCAAATCAATTCAATTCAATAGATTATATGTCAATTATGACATTGCTTTGCAATTTAAAATATGTTATATTTTTAAAAATAGCCCATCTCTGAGACTGGATTGGGGGGTTGGGGTGAAATCAGACATTTTATGTGTTTTACAACAAGCCAGTTTTCATGTTAGGTTGATTTTATGTAATTTAATAGCTTTTCAAACACATAATACATCTCACAAGAGAAAACATGCAACAACAACAACAACAAAAAAGCGCTGCAAAATGCACTTGACAAGATCAAAAGGAACATGATTTAGTTTGTTTCATCATCCCGGAAACCAGCCTCAGTGTTCCTGTCTTTGTGGAAATGCTTCTGCGATGAGTTTTGATCATGGCTCAGGACATTTTGAAGGCTGTTGTGTCCTGCTTTTCAAAGATCTCATGTAGCTTAATCTTAAAGCGACGCTTACCTTTGTAGCAGAATGCATAATGGTGACCACTGGCGAGTACTGAATGATGCAAAGATGAACCTTTAGCCCTTGTGAAGGACACTGATTATATGTGTGTATTAGTGCTTATGCGTGCGGCGATGAAACGGTCATGTCTTATGTATGACTGCGTTCCTTTATCCTGCCTTTCTAGTTTAGGAACAAAGGCAGTGCACCTGTAAAAGGAGCCCAACGGGCTGTGAATTGGCTTGAATGAAGGCAAGGGAAAGCGCTGTAAAGAGCTGATCTGGGTCTGGGATGCATTAATCATGTGTGTCCGCTCCGTGGCCCGCCAGGCTTGAGCTTTGAGTCCTCTGCGTCCTCCATGTGATCAAAAGCTCTATTAAAAATCTGTCAAGACTATAAAAGCTACATTTTGCAAACATGCCTCACACGTTTAGTTCCCTGTTCTCCGGCTCTCCGGCTTTCTCTGCATTACTCAACAAGTATCACATCATGTTACAGTGTAGCATTACATTCAACATGACCACCATAAACTAAAGAGACGCATACTCCTCGTCCTGTTGTGAACCATTCATCAGCGCATGTTGTTAAAGTAGAATAGAAAACTGTTTTTTCTTCTACTTTAATCAAAATGTTTTGACTTGTAATTTGTTTTTCCTCTTATAATCTATAGCTATCTATATAGCTACTGTATAATCTTTATTATCAGTTCTTGATGGAAAAAGTCAATTTTTGTCTCATTGAAAATCATCACATTATAAAAATAAAAATAAAAATGATTTGTGTGTGTTTCTAGAGAAGGTAGAATCACACAGAACATAATTTAACCATTAATATGGCATCATTCATTAATACAATTTATAATAATTACAATAATTACCAATTAAAATAATTAATAATTACTAACTACATTTAATGTAAAATAATGTAAAATACACTGTAAAATAAAGTATTACCTACATGTTGGAAAAAAAGAATATATATTTATGTTTGCTGAAAACTATATGAAAAAAATACCTATGAAAATTCATGAGATTGTGCCATACCAGTATTACCATAGGACTATGGAAAACCCTACATGTAGTATCCCCGCTTCACTGCTGCTCACACAACCCGATCACACTAAATGCGTCTCTATAGGTCTCTACAGGGTCCAGCGTGTTAAATCGGAGGGCCTGTTGTCGGGACCTATGCCTGTCTCTATGGGGGTGCCACAGGGCTCGATTCTCGGGCCAACTCTTTTCTCCTCTACATCAATGATGTGGCTCTTGCTGCTGGTGACTCTCAGATCCATCTTTATGCAGATGACACCATCCTGTACACGTCAGGCCCTTCGTTAGATACTGTGCTTAAAAATCTTCAGAGGAGTTTCAATTCTATTCAATATTCCTTCCAAAATCTTCAGTTATTATTAAATTCTGGTAAAACTAAGTGTATGCTTTTCAATCGTCCGCGGCCAACACCTGCTTGTCTACCTAACATCACCACGCTGGATGGGTCTGAGCTAGAATATGTTGATACATATAAATATCTACGTGTCTTGTTAGACAGTTATCTCTCCTTCCAGCCGCACATTAACAAACTAAGATCTAAAATCAAATCTAGAATTGGCCTTTCTTTTCCGCAACAGGGCCTCTTTTACTTATGCTGCCAAACTGGCTTTGGTGAAAATGACTATCATTCCAATGTTTGACTTTGGTGATGTCATTTATAGAACTGCCTCAAATTTTCTGCTGAAAAAATTGGACAATATCTATCACAGTGTCATACGTTTTGTTACAAATGCTCCTTACAACCACCCACCACTGCGAGCTCTATGCATTAGCTGGTTGGCCGTCATTAACTGTGCGGCGTTTAACTCATTGGTATCAACTTATTTACAAGTCTTTGCTTGGTAAAGTCCCGCTGTATAAGCTGTCTAGTTACTATTGCTGTACCTATTCGCAGTCTACGATCTAGTAGGTATATTGCCTTAGTCACCCCGAAAGTCTGCACAACATTCGGCCGCCAATCATTCCAGTTTCAGCTGCCAATGACTGGAATGAATTACAAAAAACCTTAAAACTTGAAAACTCATATCACCAGTTGCTTTTAAACTACTCCTTTCTGAACATATGACCGATCTATGTACCTGTTAATTGCCTTCAATCTTTTCTCTTTTATGCTATGTCCGCTTTGCACAGTGGACTTTTTTCACCTGCACTACTGTCATACTTGCTGAGTTTCTTGACTTATTGGTTAGATATATTTTAATAAGATACATTTTATATATCCAATAAAATAATTATTTTTAATCTTAAAATACTCTCGCTATGTCTTAATTATGTTGCTTAACAGACTCTCATATATCTTATCCTGTTTTGGACCCTATATTGTCTTATTGTGTTTCACTGTAATTTGTAAATTTGCACTCCTGTGTTCTGTGTATTTATTATGTAACACTATGTTGTCTTGCACATGTTTTGTCTTATCTTGGCCAGGTCGCCATTGCAAATGAGAATTTGTTATCAATCGGCCCTACCTGGTCAAATAAAGGTAAATAAAAAAAAATAAAAAAAAATATAGCACGCAGTGTGTTTATCGTGCAATTTATACGTGAAAAGTAGTTTTTACGTGCATAGGATACGCATGGGTAGGTTAGGGTAGGTTTAGTAGTGGTAGGGGGTGCGTGTGTATTATACGCAATGAAGTGCGTATCAAATGCAAGCAAAAAATGTCATACTTCTGACTAGGTTTATATCATACGCAAATATTTCATTTTCGCGAATAAATTGCATGATAAACACAATGCTGGCTCACGCGATGCTCCTGCTTCCGGTGTAAATACACTCATTGATTAACATGCATACCAAAAAAAATGGTAAATCGGCCAATTCCGGTCGGTCACCAGCAGATCAATCGGTGCATCTCTATGTACTGTGAGTCGGTTTCCGGGGGGTAAGAGGTTGAGTCGGCCGACTCAAGGGCTGAATCCCAAATCGCCCCCAACCCTTAATCGCTATTCCCTACATTAGTCCATTAATACAGTTCACTTGAAGGAGTGAATGAAAATGAGTCAAGCTGTTATTGCGGTGCAATGTGGGATAGAATGAATACATTTGATAACGTCCACTATGGTTTCGGACACCACTGTAAAATGGCTGTCCCCTCAAATAATGCCCTATTTTAGGGTATAAGGAGAGATTTTGGACTCAGCCAAGAAAAATTATGGCAGCCATTGATGACATCATCTGACCCACGCAGCACCATCACAAAAAAAAAGATGATGTTGACGAACCCATTGTGTTTTATATGAGGGGGAAAAATGTGAAGCAAGAGCTGAGTCTATTTATTACGGATGTTGAAATTATTTAAAATTAGAATATAGATATGCATGTGTGGATATGTGTATAATTTAATGTAAAATATACTGACCTGGTAATAGTTTCTTCTATTCTGATTCCCAACAGAGATTCAGGGTCTTCTGACCGAGAGAGCGAGCGAGATACTGCAGTGCCATAAGCAGAACTCAGAACAAGTGTGTATCGTAGATGCTATTCATTTTTGCAGAGGTTTTTATTTTTTAAATAATTTTTGTTTTATACATGGTTTCCTTTTTGTGGTTGAAGTACTTTGTCAAAAAAAAAAAAAAAAATTTGCCTCCTCTTCCCCCGATGCACTGCAAATCAACAACACATGCACTGATGTGCCTTTACATGTTGAGCCATCTTTTCTTTCTTTCTTTTTTTTATACAAACCACAACATGTCTATCTATAACCTATTCATTTTATTTTGCATTTATATTGATTTTACTTAGTAAGTGCTTTGAAGTTTCACTCATTCCTGGTAGCAGGGAGAGTTTCAATCTGCTAGAGCATCTGTTTTATCTTCAAGGTTATCTTTTAATTTTTTTATCTGAATGTGTTGCTACCATGGACACTGAATCTCCCACAGCGGTGTTTTGACACGGTGTGCTTCAGAGCATCTCTCCGAGCACACGAGGTTACTGTCCCTCTTATTAAAGAAAGATCCGCATCATCACACCCTGTTTGAGGAAAGACACGGACGAAACCTTTATGTTTTCATGCACTGGGTCAGTCTGGGGATATTATCAGCCTTTATTTCTGACTGGTGGAGAAAAATCATTTAAAATAGACACTCAAGAGTTTATTTTCAGAGCATTGTGTCTGTAGATTTCAATTACTATTCAAACCTTTAAATGCGGTGAGTCAGAAAGTCAGAAATCTCCACTTTAGCAGAACTTGTATACACCAAACTAACAATCATGTATCATCAATAACAATCATGTATAATTTGTCTGATTTATATGACATTTTATCCCTATTTTCTGATTTTAAATCCTAAATCCCCCCTTAACTCTAATATGTCAACATAATGAAACAATCATTTTGAACCTGGCTTTGGTCAGATTTGGAAATGTATGCAAATTAGTCCATATTTAAGAGAATAATGCTTCATTTGCATTTTTAATAACATTTAAGAAAACCTATATAGTTTTTCCCTTTATCAGTGTTCACTTGTTCTGAACTGTTTCTTGAGTTTTCTTCCGGGAATGATCACGTCACAATATCCATCAGTTTAATAATTCAAGCCCAATGCATACACAACATAAAGGGGCGGGGCCTGGTTGATAACTTTGTAAACTATAATCACTGGCAACAGCCGTGCGTAAGTCGAGTTCTGGCAGAAGAGTGACTCATGACGTGTTGATGAACGCGGAAGTGCAGGGGATCGAGCAAAACAAAACACCAGTCACAAATTAGAAGTCTAAAACGAATTTTTAAAAGAGAAATGTTGGAGAAGCTTGAGTTTGTTTCCCAGCTCTATTTGTTTGAACTGCGAGAGGCGTCTACTCTTACCTAAGCATTCTGTACTCCTACATCCTAACAAAAAAATGCATTGCTTCACTTCAGAATGCCTTTATTAACCCCACTGGAGTCGTAGGGATTACTTTTATGATGGATGGATGCACTATTTTGGGCTTCAAAATCTCAGTTACTATTCACTTCCAAGATAAAGCTTGGAAGAGCCAGGACTGAAGAGAGAATGTAATATACACCTAGGAAGTCTTGAGGGTGAGAAAATGATGAGATAATTGTAATTTGTGGGTGAACTAACCTTTTAAAAGGAGTTTAGTGAAATTGAACACAATATTTTTAGAGACTTTATTATTCTGAGTGGATCAAATATTTTTGGGCATCTTCATCCCTTCAGGATCGCCCTGCTAAGCGAAATCTGTCTGAAAGGGGTTGCAGCAGATGAGAAGGGGAATTGCTCTGTCAGTGTACACATCACTTAATGTCCTATTGAGAGCAAGAGAGCTGGACACACTCGGCTGGATAGCAATCGGCTGCACGGCCAGATAAGCCCACAGGCCGATTGGATTTACCTATTACTCCACAATCCACTGGAACAATATTTAATTTTGATCTTCAACTCAGACTGATTTGAAATCTGATCTGGTTCAAGACACGATACTACGTCAAAACATATTCCAGTACAAGCGGGCTGAATCACAATATCACATTTTATAACATTCTGAAGCATAATGTATTTTATATGAATGTTTTTTACAGCATTTATTACAGTTTTTCTCAATTGCTTAGAAACAATTCTGGGAACAACTCACCATTTTCTCAAATCCTCACACAATTTTAAAAACTAACACCCAATGGTACAAACAGCCAACTTCTGAATCCCAATTTCAAACTTTGCCCTCAGACAATACACACAAACTGTCAAAAACACAGACTTCATGACTGTTCGTTACACACTGGGAGGGATTCATTCATAAACACTGCAACCAAACAGTGTTTTTTTTTGATAAATAATTTGGACTTTGTGAAATCACAGCACTGACTGCTTCTTGGGGCCATGGCGTCCAGACCCAGGGGGGCTGGAGGAGTCAGTGAGAAGTAAAGGGGATATTGTGCTGTTTCTTGTGAAGCGAAGAGTTCCACCTCTGTTTCGTAAAATCTTTCCCAGATCTGGCTAACCACATCAGGATGGAGCTTCCAATCCCCGTGAGTGGCCTCCCGTCTGGACAATAAATCGTCTTCCACGTTCATGCTTCCAGGAATGTGAATCGCCCTGAGGGAACAGGAACTTGTCCTGAGCCTAAAGGAAATTGTTTTTTTTCCGAAGTGTTGACAACTCAGTGTTAACTAATAATTGTTGCAAACTGGTGCTACCAGCAAAATATTAGTGCATTCCTGGAACTGGGCGTCGTTACACTACATCCTTATGCATCGCTTTCTGCCAGATGCTTTCCCAAATCACAGAAGTGACCTAGACGTCCGGGGTTAGCGTTAGCATTAGCCATCAGGCAAGTGTTATTTAAATAAACTGCTGATGTACTTACAAACTTTTCAATTCCTCGTTTATGAATACAGAACCTATTTGTACTACTGTAGAAGTTTGGTACCATTCAGGGCATTATTAGTGTGGTAATTTACGAAATTCAAACTTGATCCATTAGCGCCTGCACTAAGCCATTCGGCTTTAATAATGTTCGACCAAGGGAAAAAAAGCTTCTACGGTGGTTTTTGGCTCGAGGTCATGGTCAAGGACCCTAGGTTGAAATTACTCCGAACCATTCCTTTAACAGCCGGAAAAAGTATCTTAGGGGGCAGAAATACAGCCATCAATTCTAGTCAACTAATTATACCAATCGAGAGGACTGGCTCTCCAGACCCATTGGGCTGGACGGCCATCTAAGACCACTCCCCAGCCCAGGGAGCGCCTGTCATTATCATCCTGCCACGACAACACCTAGAGCGGGACCCAAGGTGAGGGAACTGGAGTCTAAGCCACATAGAAAGGGGTATGAAGCCCGCAGCACGTAACCCTTACCATAATCATGGATTTCAGAATGGCATGAAGCACTCGCCGTGTACCCGTATGTGCCTCTGATTAGCCCTTGGATGAAATCGTCTGGCTCTGAGCCACAGCTGAAATTGTCTGGGTTCTGTCACTTCTGACTAGTTTATATCTTGGTTTGTGATAGAGCTCTGACACTTTCGGTTTGTCATGTGCTTGTGTTATAGTCCTGTTTGTTGTGAGCACATGGCTTGGCATGTATGTTTCCTTGTGTCATGTGCTCTCCTGTCGATTGTCTAGCCCCTCCCCATCTTGTTACCTGACTATTGATTCATTTTGCCCCACCTGCCTTCCCTCGTTACCCTTCTTTTGGTCTCCCTGTGTTTGCAGTCCTGTGCTGGTTCGTCACATCTATGTATCCTCGTGTTCCTGTTTCCTGCCATAGTTCTGGTGTATCTAGATGCCTGTCTTGTTTCCCCCACGGGGAGTTTTTGTTTGTATTTTGTTTAATTTTGTATTATAACTTAAAGATCCTTCATTTCCTGCGCTTGAATCCTCGCTTCACTATTATTCCAACCGTGACAGAAATGGTCTCATGTGCAGAAGGCCCAAAGGTATCACTGTGGACAATGCTGCCATAAGACCTAGAACTCTTCTAAAGTGAAGGAAAGTAATTTCCTGACCTAGCCTAATATCGCTCAGAGTGTTTAAGATGGACTTGACACGTGTGTGGAGACTGTTGAGTCCCATACAACCCCTAAATTCATAGTTCTCTGGGCCGGAGTGAGAACGCTTTTCTTGCCGTTGAGTCCCAACCCCAGATATAAAAGATGAGGCGAGGACGACATCCGATGTCGAAGTGCAAGACTTTGAGACTGAGCCAAAATCAGCCAGTCGTCTATGTAATTTAAAATGCGGATGGCCTGGAGTCGCAGTGGAGCCAGAGATGCATCCATGCATTTTGTGTATGTGCGGGGTAATAAATCAAGGCCAAATGGAAGAACTCGATTTGGTAAGCTTCACCCCTCAAGCAAACCTCAGGAACTTTCCGTGTTATGGCAGAACATTTAAATGAAAATATGCGTCCTTGAGGTTGATAGGGACAAATTGAGTGTTGAATTGAGACACAGTATTTTTGACTGTCAACATTTTGAACTTGTTGCCGATGTGCACTTCAGCAGTGGATGGGAGGACGACGCGATCTGAAGAGAGAATGAGGGAAGGGACCCGTCTCCCGCTCCTCAGCAAGAACGACTCGCGATATGCAAGACAAGCAAAAAGGACTCGCCATTCTCTCAACATTATTTTTTTTCAACTCTTTTCTTGGTTGTAGCGAAAGAGAGAGAGAGAGAGAGCGAGTGAGAATGGCTTCATTCCAAAACTAACTCAAAGCAAAAGGGATAGTTTGAGAAGAGGTTTAAATCGCACACAATGCAGTTTCTGAAGACAAAATCACCTGATGAGCACACCTGTCATCAGAGGTGATTTAAACCAAATGATTTGGCATGTTTGCCACACGTTTACAAGCCGGTCAAACGAAGATGTTTTCCCCATAGCTCTGTTCGTGGAGTATTGAGTGTAGCTTTTGAAAGGGAACACATTTTAATATGAAATGCTCTTAATGAATAATGTAATGATGATAAAAGCACGGCGCATTCAAGAGTTATCGGTAAGCACAGATGCTCTTCTCTACTGGTGCCATGTGTTGACATGTTGACACTGAACATCTGGTTGCTTGTTTTCCATGACAATTAGCTCTGGTTTGTTCAACAGAAAAGTTTTTTTTCTCTCTCTCTCTCAGCATGAAACCCAGGGAGGTCATCCTGAAATAATGAGAATGCATGCCTTAAAATTACCATGAATCTGAGATTTTGAGCTGGTCTATGTTAAATCCATTATTAGTGACATAAGTGCTGGTATAATATAGTCTTTAGGAAAGCAGTGGACAAAAGTGTATTACAGCTGCTCATCATACAGCAGCTTCAACACAAATTAGATCAGGTCAAGTTAAATACTGTTGCAGCAGATGTCTGGCAAAACATGTAGAGTTTGTATCTGTTGTCATTACATTTCTCATACTAATTGATGATGTCTTTCCTCTGTTTCTTAAATTGTTTTAGTGGAAGAGGCATCTTATTGTCACGGTTGCCTTGAAGCACACACAAACTGGAAGCAGGAGTATCCAACAAAAACATAAGTCCATAACTCACAGGAGATCATTGGGGAAGCGTATAGAATAATCACAAATCAACATCATCCACAAATGAGATTTGACAAAGAACTGAACTGAAACGCCTATATACACATGGCAAACATAAAGTTAAACATGTGACATTGATAAATAAATGTATACGGTATGTATGTATATATATATATATATATATATATATATATATATATATATATATATATATATATATATATATATATATATTATATGAGAGCCAAAACTATTAATCAAGGAAACCGAAACTAAACAGAGCAGGGAAACAGGAAATGAAAGCTTTAGCATAAGTTCTGCCGGGAAGACTAAATCGCTACGTCACTTATTACCTTCTCATCTATCCAATCATTTTCTTATACTTCTGGTATAAATGATCGGTACTTACACACGTCTGAGTTTGCAGATGCTGACCGCTTCCATTCAACCCCTATCCTCACCACCACCACCAAGACAGGTATTTCCCTCCATCCTCCCCTCCACCACCAAGACGGGTCTTTCCCTCCATCCTCCCCTCCACCACCAAGACGGGTCTTTCCCTCCACCACCAAGACGGGTCTTTCCCTCCATCCTCCCTCCACCACCAAGACGGGTCTTTCCCTCCATCCTCCCCTCCACCACCAAGACGGGGTCTTTCCCTCCATCCTCCCCTCCACCACCAAGACGGGTCTTTCCCTCCATCCTCCCCTCCACCACCAAGACGGGTCTTTCCCTCCATCCTCCCCTCCACCACCAAGACGGGTCTTTCCCTCCATTATCCCCAACACCACCAGGATGTCTCTTCCCTCCATCAACCCCACCACCACCAGGATTGTCCATTCTCTCCATCCACCCCACCACCACCAGGATGGTCCCTTCTCATACCTCGCAGGGGGTCGGCTGCGCCCCTGCCTTCGTCGTCAGACAGATATGCAGAGTCCGGACCTCGGATTGCAAGCTACGGACGGGGCCTACGCCAAAGAACCTGATTGCTTGCTGGGCTGTTAATAAATGTTTAATTGTCACAGTATTTATTATCCCGAGTCTTCTGGTAGAACTAAAATAAACTAATCAGAATATCAACATAAGTTGATTGGAAAATAAACCTGACATTACACCTCCCTCCCAGGAAGGTGCGTGCTTGTGCCATAACCAGTCCAATGGCGGAGGATGGTGGAGAGATGGGAGTAGAGCTGCGTTGATCAAGAAGATCCCATGGTGGAGCTGATGGAGAGAGGAGCCTTCGCTGACGGTGCGGGCAAAACTGGGGATCGACTGACAGAGGCAGAGCTGGGGGAGGTGGAGACCAAGGTAGAGCTAACACCACAGGCCTGAAAATATCTAGGCAGAGCTGCTGGCTCAAGAGAACAAGGTGGAGGCGGGGGCCTGGCAGACCCTAGAGCGACGCAAGAGGGAGGGAGGACCAAAGTGGAGCAGGAGGGAGAGAGGAGCCCTACGGAGCCAAAAGGGTGGAGGGACGAGGCACAGCCAAAGGCTCTGAAGTCCGAGGCTCAGGCAGATTGATGACTGACCAAGGTGGAGCTGGAAGGATGATGGAGCCCGTTGGAGCTCGAGGGCTAACGGACCACGGTGGAGCCGAGGGAGCGCAGAACCTGGGCGGAGCCGAAAGGGCCGAGGGGGAGTTATGGGCCTGGAGGCCCGAGGTGAAGCTGGAGGATCCGTATCACCATGCTGAGGTGGAGCCGAGGTAGAGCCAGAGTGCTGGATGGAGCTGGCAGAGCTGAGGAGCACTAAATAATAACTACTGTACATAAACAAGCCCAGACAAGAGCTATGGGCATGCTTCTTATGAAAGTTGTCTTCTGGGCCCTTGATAAGACAAGCACATATGTTTCATTGAGTAAGTAAACAAATAAACAAACATTTGTGTAATGCATACTACATAGTTAGGGAGTATGCAATTTTCGGATGCACCCTAGCTCACTGTGAGATTTAGGCCCAGTGCACATTGTAGGATTTTGTGCTGTCCCAGATGTAAAATTAGTAATCATGGTGATTCTGTGGTCGTTGCTCCTAAACCGTGGTTCTATACGTAATACAGTGAGAGAGGCTCAAAGACGGCAATTCCCGGTGTTGAGACCAAAGATCAGAAATTTAGCATGATCATCTGACAGTGTTTGCTGCTACGACCTGCGTCTATTGACTTGCCAATAAAAATGCAACATGAAATGGCGTATTGATCATATACGCCTGATCAATGGTGCTAAAACTTTGGAGAAAAAGTTTAAAAGTTAACTTTGGCTAAAACATGGTGCTAAAACTTAAACTACTTACCTCAAGCTCCATTTGCTAAATTGGCATGTCAAGTAAGCCTCTTTTCTCTAGCCATCGATCGCGTCCATAGTGTCCTCTTCGCTTCCACGCACAAAACTGCAATTGCCAAAGTGCGATTCATCTTGATCTATTTGATCACCACTAGTTCATGCTGATGAAGTTTTACTAACTTGCGTCGTAGCCTATTATTCAATAGGTGTGATTCATCATACAGTCTGCACACATGTCATAGACAAGGTTTATTAGATCTATGTCGTACAGTGTGATTTGTAATGATCTTATTGCGATCGCACAGTCTAGCAGGCATTCGAGTAGATCTGGCGTCGTGGGAGTGGATCGTGCTGCCATTCTTCTGACTGTTGGAGATCATAGGACGGTTTGTCACTTTCCGGGAGGAATTTGTAGACATCATCTGCCTTGTAAAGGCCTCACTCATTAGAAACTACAGTTTTATAAAACATGTTGAAAAAATATATATAAATGTTCTATTTGTATATGTGGATATCTGTCAAATTTAATAATGCTCACTGAGAACATATCAATATAAAGCAAACTGAGCTGAACGCACGGAAGGGAAGATGATGTCACAGGTCGAGGTGGGCCAAGCCAGACTGCACCCACCCCTAGACCAGGATCACCCTGAGGAGCGTGTCAAAGGAGGAGGCAGGAGACAGGAATAAAAAGAATGACAGGCTTTATTAAATATAAAAACAATTTGAAAATCCTAATCTAAAATTCCTCTTCCTTCCTCTTCCCAGGAATCCAAGGCAAGTGGGGGGTCAGGCTCACTTCCTTCTGGCGCTGGGGTGCCAACTCGCAGTGGTAGGTACTAAACAGGTGGGTATCGCAGGTGAGTATCGCAGGGGAGTAGGTGGATCAGGGCTCACAGGAGTTGTAAAGGGTGGGCACTTCGCACCCTACAGGTGGGTTTCAGGGCTACAGCAGACTCAAGTCGCAAGCGGAGCGGGGCTTTGGCTGGCACAGACAGAATCAACACTTCAAATAGGTGAATAGCTCTCACATGGGTGGCAAGAGACAGAGTCAATAGCTGAACAGGGCTTTCACTGAGACAGACAGCATTCAAACTTCAAGCAGAGGTAAACAGTTCTCACGTGTGTTGCAGGGGACAAAGTCACAAGCTGAGCGGACGTTCACTGGAACAGACGGAGTCAACGCTTCAAATAGAGGTGAACAGCTCTCACGTTGGTGGTAGGAGAGCAGAGTCATAAGCTGAGCAGGGCTTTCACTGGGGCAGACAGCACACAAACTTCAAGCAGAGGTAAACAGTTCTCACGTGTGGTTGCAGGGGACAAAGTCACAAGCTGAGCGACGTTCGCTGGAAACAGACGGAATCAACACTTCAAATAGAGGTAAACAGCTCTCACATTGGTGGTAGGAGGACAGAGTCATAAGCTGAGCAGGGCTCTCACTGGGACAGACAGCATAAACTTCAAGCAGAGGTAAACAGTTCTCACGGTGTGTTGCAGGGGACAGAGTCACAAGCTGAGCCGGGCTTTCACTGGGACAGACAGCATACAAACTTCAAGCAGAGGTAACCAGTTCTCACGTGCACACGGGGGCCTTTCCTTCTGACATCCAACAGGTGACTGCAATCGATCTTGCTAGACTCTTATGATGGACGGTAGACCAGCATAACACATGGGGAGTGCACGGCGATAAAAGGTAAATCTTCCACACACACACGACAGTCCAATTCCAAACATGCAACGTGATGGGAAACGTCAATTTCAGCACTACAAATCCACTCTTCAAGTGCAAAGTAAGGCCAACACTCACCCAGAGGTCTCGATCTGAAGAGCCGATGATAGTCAGAGTTGGGACAGATGCGGTGAATAATTTCCTCACCACTACAAGCGGCTTCACTTCGCTGTTTCAAATGGACGAGGGGGAGGCTAGAGATCGACAAGGAATCAGTCTATTTCACTCAGTGCGATGTATACAACGTGATCCAAGCACTTCAAACCAGTATCCAATTTAGTGTAGAAAACATGCGTTTATGAGATTCAATTTGTCAATCACTCATCTCACTCTTTCCCAGTCCAGACGACGAATTCCACTCTTCAAAACTGCCCTCAGATCCCACAAGCAAACACTCCGCTTCTTTCACGATGGTCCTTCAGCTGCAACACTCCACAAACATTTTCCCAACAGGAGAGAACCACACCAGATCGCCGGGGGAAGACAAAGAAACAACCACACAACGCGGAGGGAGAACGCTCAGCCTTCTCTTTCTCTTGTGTTTTATCCTCTCCCAAACACTGGTGCCACCTCAATCAGGTAATCAAAGTGAAGTCCCCGCACCTGTTTGTCAATCTGCCGTTTAGTTGTCATGACGACAGACACACACACAAGCCCGGGGACAGTGTTACACTAAAAGTGTCCCGGCGGGAACACTTCTCTGATGGGTATTAGTTTCCGGGGATTATTTGTCACCCCGTGACATACCCCCCTGCCAAACCGTTCTAGTCCCGAGAACGGTCTCCAGACACCCAGTCTCCATACCTGGCTGGAGGCTGACCCCGATTCTCTCGTTGCGAACGCCGGGGTGGAGAGATGGGTGCTTCAGGTCGTGGTCCTAGGCCCCTCGGGATCACTGCCCATCCTACCCAGCGGGGGCATCCAAGGTGTCTCGGCCGGTGGGTCCTCTACCACTGGCTTTGGGTAATTCGGGCAAGGGCGGATCAGGTTACGATGTAACACCCGTTCGGGGCCCGTCTTCCCTTCGGGCCGTAGGGCATATACCGGTTGGTCCGGATGGGGTTGTCGCTGAACGACATATGGCTGGGCCTCCCATCGGTTGCTCAATTTTCCCTTCCCTTGTCGGCGATTGTCCCGTACCAGCACCCTCTCCCCTGGCAGTAGCGGTGCCTCTCGAGCCGTCCGGTCATACAACCTCTTGTTCTTTAACGCTGCTCGGTTAATCTGGCCAGAGACTCGTTCGTACGCCGACTGGAGGCGTTGATGGTGTCCCGTCACCCAATCTGTCAAACTACTCCCCTCTTCCCCTGCAGTGGTCCCCAGAAGCATATCCATCGGAAGTCTCACATGTCTGCCGAACATCAGGTAAGTGGGGGGCGTAACCAGTGATACTGTGCACACTATTATTGTAGGCCTGTATCATCGCCGGAGTCTGTCGACCCAATGGCCTTGCTGTTCCTCCTCTAAGGTTCCCAATAAACTCAGCAAGGTCTGATTAAATCTTTCACACCCCCCGTTCCCTTGGGGGTGGGTAGGGAGTCGTATGGGTCTTCTTGCATCCGTACAGTTGGCACAGCTCATGGATCACCCTGGACTCAAAGTTGGTCCCTTGGTCCGAGTGGAAAATTTCTGGGCATCCAAATGGTTGGATCACATACCTCCAGAGGGCGTTGGCAGTCGTGATGGCGGTTTGGTCCACAGTTGGGATGGCCCAAGCATTACTTGGTAAACAGATCGGTTACCACAAGGATATTCTGGATCTGATCCGCTGGCCGTCCCAAAGTCAGATAATCCATGGCCACCATATGCAGCGGTGCCTTGGCCTGAATCGGAACCAGCGGTGCCCGTGCCTCCTTCTTGGTTTTAAACAAACATGCAGCGTGGGCACCTCCGAAGGTAAGTCCTTGTGCTACCCTCCATTCCGGGCCAGTAGAAATGTCGCCTCACCAGTGCCAATGTCCTCTCCTGTCCCTGATGTCCCATCCTGGCGTGATATGCCTCCAGTAAAGCCTGACAACGCCCTTCAGGGACCACGATTTGGCAGACCCCATCGCCCCGACCTGGGTCCTGGAGGGCCCTACAGAGCACGCCTTCCTTCAAATGGAGGTCTCCCCCTCTGTCCCAGCAGGCCCCGCACAATCCGAGTCTGGAGCTCGGCGTCCCGCACCCTCAGGCCAAGCCTTCTGTTCTAGCCACGTTCGGACCAACGCTACATCTGCATCCTCGCCCTGCCACAGCCTCCATCGTTGTGGGTCCCACCCCCAACAAGGGGGGGGGGGGTTCCTCCGGCGTTTGCCCCGGTGCCTCTACCACTCCCACCATCAGTCCCTCGTCGGACCCCGCTTCTGGTGCCGGTACCTGGCCTGCCGATTCCTTCACCGGGGTAGCCTGGAGAGTACATCGGCATTAGTGTGTTCTCTTCCTGGCCGGTACTGGAGCTGGTAGTCAAAATTGGCCATTTGTGCTGCCCAGCGCTGTTCCACCGCCCCCAGTTTAGCAGTCTGCAAATGTACCAACGGGTTATTGTCCGTGACGACCCGTACCTTGGCTCCCCACAAATAGTCCTTGAATTTTTCACACAACGCCCACTTCACAGCCAGCAACTCAAGCTTAAAAGAACTGTAGTTGGCGTCGTTCTTCTCCGTTGGATGTAGACTTCGGCTTGCATAGGCAATTACCTTTTCCTCTCCTTGCTGCTTCTGTGCCAAAACGGCCCCCAAGCCCAGGTGGCTAGCGTCGGTGTACAGGATGAAGGGTTGTGTGAAGTCGGCGTAGGCCAGGATCGGGGCCTGTAGTAGTTCCTGCTTGAGCCTCTGGAAGGCGGCTTCACAGGCCGGATCCCATTGGATTGAAGGGGACCCTCGGCCCCGGACTCGTCCCGTACCTCCCAGCAACTGGTTGATCGGGTTTGGCGATTTTAGAGAAGTCTTTAATAAATCGCCTATAGTACCCCACGAAGCCCAGGAACGAACGAACCTGACGCACCGTCTTGGGCGCAGCCCATTCCTGCACTGCCACCACCTTCTCTGGATCAACTGAAATCCCCGCCGCACTCACCACATGCCCCAAGAATTTAACCTCTTTGCAGAAGAGCTGGCACTTGTCTGGCTGGAGCTTCAACCCATAGCGCTCCAGGGAGCGGAAGACTTGCTCTAGGTGCTCGAGATGGGACTTGAAATCTGGAGAGTAGACGATGACGTCGTCTAGATAGACGAGGGTGGTGTCCATCAGTTGGTTGCCTAAACAACGCTGCATCAGCCGTTGGAACGTGGCTGGAGCGTTGCAGAGGCCGAACGGCATCCGGTCCCATTCATATAGGCCGAAGGGGGTAGTGAATGCTGTCTTCTCCCGGTCATGCTCATCCATCTGCACCTGCCAGTAGCCGCTGGCCAAGTCAAGAGTGGAATACCAGGTGGCTTGTGTGAGGCTCGTGAGGGAGTCTTCAACTCGAGGCAACGGGAAAGCATCTCTTTTGGTTACTTGGTTCAGCCTTCGGTAATCCACACAAAACCTCCAGGAACCCGTTTTCTTTCGAACCAGTACTATCGGGGCGGCCCAAGGGCTACTGCTCTCTCGAATAATTCCCTTGTCAAGCATCCCTCGCAAAAGGGTGCGGACCTCCGAGTACAGGGTCGGGGGCACGGGTCGATAGCGCTCTCGGCTGGGTGCAGCGTCCCCAGTTGGGATTTGATGTCGTACTACATCCGTGCGGCCGTAGTCCTCATCGTGAGTGGAAAACAAGTGCTGCCATTCCCTCAGGAACTCTTGGAGTTGTCCCAATTGCTCTTCCCCCAGTCCTTCACCCCGTAATGACTCCCCCGTCAGGTGGGCAGGCAATCCTCTTCCTGCCTCTCCTACCCCCGGGCTCGCTCGTGCCAGGGCCACCTCGACCACTGTTGGGCTCACTTGATTGAAGTTAACTTCACCCTGTTCACGAATCTGTTGGGGCCTCACTGAGGTCACTCGGGCCAAACGCTGATGGACGGTACAAGGGAACAGGGAAGGGGTTCGTGTTCCTGACTCGCACTAATACCCGGCCTCCCTGAGCAGTCGCCAATCCCCGTGCGACTTCCACCTTGGGACCATCCTCATGGGGTTCCACCATGACCCAATCTTCCGGACTATAAAGTCGAGGAGGCAACCTGACCCAGACCACCGCCTCGCTCTGAGCTGGGATGGACAAGGCGTAACGGCAGACTACTCTTCCCGTGCTTTCCCGGTCCCCCTGTTGTTCAGCCAGACATACCCGGCGGCAATCGGCCCTGATGCGATCCCACTCCTGTCCGGCCGAGGTTGCAGCTGCTCGAGCCGGTCTACCCCGGAATAGCTCTTCCCAACAGTCCGAAATGACATTCATCCCAAGCAGGGCACGATGAGACCCCAGGCATGTATCTCGTACGACCACCACTCCTTTCTGAGGCACTACGACTCCATGAATCTTGAGATCGGTCACCAGATATCCCACATACGGGATGTCGAGACCATTCGCCCCACGTAGCGTCAACCAGGGGGCTTCCGCAGGCGGTCGACCTTCGGCGCCAAACAACTCATGGGCCAAGCTTTCGGAAAATAGGGTCACTTGGGAGCCTGTATCCAAAAGGCACTGCACTTCCTGTTCATTGACCTGAACCACCACCACCGGGCAACAGCCCACCAGGCGGCTCCTAGAAGATGTAAGCAGGGAGGGGTCTGACAAGGGGGTCCCGACCACTTGACCCACAGTGGCCGGAAACTCTAAAAACCCCCTTGCGATGCACGTCGAGCAGGACACTGACGGAAGTAATGTCCCGGCTCTCCACAGCCGTTGCAGATGGGAAGCCCATGCCCATCCCACTGAATCGAGAGCCCGAAGGTCGGGATGGGCGGCGGTCGGGGGGACGATTCCCATCGGAGTAAGCCCGCTCCCGGGGTAAAGAGGACAACTGGAGGCGTTCTCGACGAAGCTCCTCCATAAAAGATTTCGACAGGTCAGACATTTGTTCCCGCACCTCTCTCTTCAGCTCTTCCCGGAGGGCCTCCTTCCAATCGGGTGACGTAGTAGCCGAAGGGGTGCCAACAACTTTCGTGGCTAAACAGCTGGGAGGATCCACACTCTCCGTGAGATCATGCTCAAGGGCCAGTGCTTCTCGTCGAAGCTCTTCAAAGGTCAGATTCGGAGTTCGTCGAAATTGCACCCGCAGACTCTGACGCACAGGGCCTTCCCGTAGCCCCAATAAGAATTGATCTCGTAGTAGAACCTCTCCTTCCTCCAGGCCATGATCCTGTCTCCCCGAAAGTCTAGAAAACTGCTCTCGTAGTTGCAAGGTAAATGCTCGAACAGATTGGCGAGGGCCTTGCCGAGAATTGAAGAACTGCGTCCTCAGAACAGCTACCGGGGTGGTGTCTCCATATTGTCCCGTGAGAAAGTCAAAAATGGCCTGGACAGTCGCTCGAGTTACTTCCGGTGCTGCCTGAACTTCTCTTCCCGCTTCCCCTTCCAAGGAGTTTAAAACAAACTGAACCTTCTGCAGGGCACTCAGACCTTGGAGCCCTGCCAAGTACTCTACCTGGATCTTCCACATCGACAAGCTCATTTCAGATCCCGGGCCTCCATACTTCGGAGCCCACGGGGAACCCATGAAAATCGGCATGACAGGTTGCCGAGCCCCAGGCTCTTCCTCCTCCGCCATCTCAACCTCTGATCGCTCAACTCAAGGTGAATCCTGCCGACTACGCCAAAATATGTCACAGGTCGAGGTGGGCCAAGCCAGACTGCACCCACCCCTAGACCAGGATCACCCTGAGGAGCGTGTCAAAGGAGGAGGCAGGAGACAGGAATAAAAAGAATGACAGGCTTTATTAAATATAAAAACAATTTGAAAATCCTAATCTAAAATTCCTCTTCCTTCCTCTTCCCAGGAATCCAAGGCAAGTGGGGGGTCAGGCTCACTTCCTTCTGGCGCTGGTGCCAAC
Source organism: Phoxinus dragarum (assembly GCA_033366665.1). Taxonomy (NCBI): domain Eukaryota; kingdom Metazoa; phylum Chordata; class Actinopteri; order Cypriniformes; family Leuciscidae; genus Phoxinus; species Phoxinus dragarum. The sequence goes on from JARPMJ010001375.1 coordinate 91,497, forward strand.
TCGCAGTGGTAGGTACTAAACAGGTGGGTATCGCAGGTGAGTATCGCAGGGGAGTAGGTGGATCAGGGCTCACAGGAGTTGTAAAGGGTGGGCACTTCGCACCCTACAGGTGGGTTTCAGGGCTACAGCAGACTCAAGTCGCAAGCGGAGCGGGGCTTTGGCTGGCACAGACAGAATCAACACTTCAAATAGAGGTGAATAGCTCTCACATGGGTGGCAAGAGACAGAGTCAATAGCTGAACAGGGCTTTCACTGAGACAGACAGCATTCAAACTTCAAGCAGAGGTAAACAGTTCTCACGTGTGTTGCAGGGACAAAGTCACAAGCTGAGCGGACGTTCACTGGAACAGACGGAGTCAACGCTTCAAATAGAGGTGAACAGCTCTCACGTTGGTGGTAGGAGACAGAGTCATAAGCTGAGCAGGGCTTTCACTGGGGCAGACAGCACACAAACTTCAAGCAGAGGTAAACAGTTCTCACGTGTGTTGCAGGGGACAAAGTCACAAGCTGAGCGACGTTCGCTGGAACAGACGGAATCAACACTTCAAATAGAGGTAAACAGCTCTCACATTGGTGGTAGGAGACAGAGTCATAAGCTGAGCAGGGCTCTCACTGGGACAGACAGCATAAACTTCAAGCAGAGGTAAACAGTTCTCACGTGTGTTGCAGGGGACAGAGTCACAAGCTGAGCCGGGCTTTCACTGGGACAGACAGCATACAAACTTCAAGCAGAGGTAACCAGTTCTCACGTGCACACGGGGGCCTTTCCTTCTGACATCCAACAGGTGACTGCAATCGATCTTGCTAGACTCTTATGATGGACGGTAGACCAGCATAACACATGGGGAGTGCACGGCGATAAAAGGTAAATCTTCCACACACACACGACAGTCCAATTCCAAACATGCAACGTGATGGGAAACGTCAATTTCAGCACTACAAATCCACTCTTCAAGTGCAAAGTAAGGCCAACACTCACCCAGAGGTCTCGATCTGAAGAGCCGATGATAGTCAGAGTTGGGACAGATGCGGTGAATAATTTCCTCACCACTACAAGCGGCTTCACTTCGCTGGTTTCAATGGACGAGGGGGAGGCTAGAGATCGACAAGGAATCAGTCTATTTCACTCAGTGCGATGTATACAACGTGATCCAAGCACTTCAAACCAGTATCCAATTTAGTGTAGAAAACATGCGTTTATGAGATTCAATTTGTCAATCACTCATCTCACTCTTTCCCAGTCCAGACGACGAATTCCACTCTTCAAAACTGCCCTCAGATCCCACAAGCAACACTCCGCTTCTTTCACGATGGTCCTTCAGCTGCAACACTCCACAAACATTTCCAACAGGAGAGAACCACACCAGATCGCCGGGGGAAGACAAAGAAACAACCACACAACGCGGAGGGAGAACGCTCAGCCTTCTCTTTCTCTTGTGTTTTATCCTCTCCAAACACTGGTGCCACCTCAATCAGGTAATCAAAGTGAAGTCCCCGCACCTGTTGTCAATCTGCCGTTTAGTTGTCATGACGACAGACACACACACAAGCCCGGGGACAGTGTTACACTAAAAGTGTCCCGGCGGGAACACTTCTCTGATGGGATTAGTTCCGGGGATTATTTGTCACCCCGTGACAATGACACAAACAGACAACAGAGAGGATGGGACAAATAAACTGGCAATAACGGTAGACATAGACACACAATTGACATTTATTTGTCTCAAATGAAACGGCAGATTGGAACACACTAGCTTATAGATGACCTTCAGATAAACTTTAGTTTCGAACAAGTGAAGAGGCCATTTGCTGTTTTCAAGACCCAGCGCTCACAAGCAACAACACAGGCCACAACATCATTGCTTAAATTCTGTTTTGGGGGATACTGTCTAGTTTTTCTCAGACAGAATCCCCCAAAATATAATTTAGGCAAGGTCCTCATTTGGAAAAACAGTATAAAATAAAGTAAATAAAGTGATTTATTGTTGTAAACGGCAAAACGTTTTCTGTTAAGTGTGGGTGTGAGATATAAATGTTAATTTGCAGCATACTGTATAAAAACAATAGAAGTTGATGTAATGTCCCCATTTAGATGGCTAAACGTGTGAGCCCACACGTGTTATTTTGAGCGTTATTACTGCTTACCTTCAGTGAGGGAAGTTTTATAGTGTTTCATACTGTCATTTGAAACAAACTCTGCATTTTGAAACACTGAATATCTTCATTCTACTCGAACCGCATTTGTTTTAATACCACTGGTATTTGGGTGACATTTAATGTAAAAAGTCTCTTTATTTTTGAAGTTTATTTCATTCTGCGGGACTGTGAAGTCCTCATGAAATCAACATTGAAGGTTATCTATAAGCTAGTGTGTTCCAATCTGCCGTTCCATTTGAGCCAAATAAATGTCGACTGCGTGTCTACGTCTTCCGTTATTGCCTGTTTTATTTGTCTCATCCTCTCTGTCCTCTGTGTGCGTCATCTTCCCTGTCATTGTCACGGGTGGTTGAAGCAGACAAGGAAGTAGGATCCATTTGCAGTGTTGCTTTATTACACAAACTCGAACAATACAAACGTAAACTCAGGATCAGGAAACAGGCGAGGGAACAGAACAACCAGCAACAAACATTAAGGATTGACAAACTGAATTAGACACAGGCTTAAATACAAGGGCAGACAAGCTAAACAAGATAACAAGGGGGGTGTGGTTAATAGGAAACACCTGGGATGACTAATGAACCTAACTGGGAACTACTAAACATGAAACAAGACTCGGTTTCGCCCACCGCGGCGGCCTCAGGGACAGGCTCGGTTTCGCCCTCCGCGGCGGCCTCAGGGACAGCTTCCTCCGCGGCGGCCTCAGGGACAGCTTCCTCCGCGGCGGCCTCAGGGACAGCTTCCTCCGCGGCGGCCTCAGGGACAGCTTCCTCCGCGGCGGCCTCAGGGACAGCTTCCTCCGCGGCGGCCTCAGGGACAGCTTCCTCCGCGGCGGCCTCAGGGACAGCTTCCTCCGCGGCGGCCTCAGGGACAGCTTCCTCCGCGGCGGCCTCAGGGACAGCTTCCTCCGCGGCGGCCTCAGGGACAGCTTCCTCCGCGGCGGCCTCCGGGAGAAGAAATTCTGGACTGGTGGCTATGACGGTGTGGACCCAATGAGGTTCTGGCCTGACTGTGCTGGCGTGTGGTGTGGATATTGGAGTTGCCAACCTGCTGATGGGCATGACATGAACTGGGACAGATTTTGGGAATATTGTGAGCTTGCGAGGTTCCCTCTTTGCAAAGCCCACCGTAAAATGGGGAACCACTCAATAAAAGGGCAAAGCCAATATATTGGGCTAGCGTGTATTGCGGGGTATCAACAGGCATGAGAAAATAAAGAAACTTAAGTCCACGGCCAAACATTTCCTTTAAGACAGCGTCCTTAAAATCCACCCCATGGCAAAACTCACAGAACTCCCGCACATATTCCTCCATTGGGCGATTCTCCTGACGGAGGCGACATTCTGCTGGATCCAAGATTTGGTCAATCCTTCGGTCACGGGTGGTTGAAGCAGACAAGGAAGTAGGATCCATTTGCAGTGTTGCTTTATTACACAAACTCGAACAATACAAACGTAAATTCAGGATCAGGAAACAGGCGAGGGAACAGAACAACCAGCAACAAACATTAAGGATTGACAAACTGAACTAGACACACAGGCTTAAATACAAGGGCAGACAAGCTAAACAAGATAACAAGGGGGGTGTGGTTAATAGGAAACACCTGGGATGACTAATGAACCTAACTGGGAACTACTAAACATGAAACAAGACAGAAACACAGACTAGACTTGTGACAGTCATGTGTTCAGCTCAGTTTGCTTTATAATTTACTGCTCTCAGTGAACGTTTTTACATTTTACAGCATACATGTTATGCATAAACAAATAGAACATTACAATTTTTTTCAATGTTTTCTAAAATTTTTAGATGCATTTATCGTTCTATTTTATAAACTTGGATTAATCTATAGTCCATACTGTAGTTTTCCTCTTCACACTTTGTCAAAATACTCAGAGTTTTAGGAAGATGGTGAGAAGATCTTGAAAATAAATCGAAATGCCATCGATCTATCCATCCATCTTCGCTTATCCGGGGCCGGGTCGCGGGGGGCAGCAGTCTAAGCAGAGATGCCCAGACTACCCTCTACCTAGACACTTTCTCCAGCTCTTCCGGGGGAAACTGAGGCGTTCCCAGGCCAGCCGGGAGACATAGTCTCTCCAGCGTGTCCTAGGTCTTCCCCGAGGTCTCCTCCCGGTGGGATTCGCCCGGAACACCTACCCGGGAAGGTCTTTCTTCACCACGACAGACCGGTACGTCGACCGCATAACTGCAGAAGCTGCACCGATCCGTCTGTCAATCTCCCGTTCCATCCTTCCCTCACTCGTGAACAAGACCCCCAGATACGTAAACTCCTCCACTTGAGGCAGGAACTCTCCACCAACCTGAAGTAGGCAAGCCACTTTTTTCCGACTGGACTTTTTTCCGCCATGGTCCTCGGATTTGGAGGTGCTGATTCTCATCCCAGCCGCTTCACACTCGGCTGCAAACCGTCCCAGTGCATGCTGAAGGTCCTGGTCTGAAGGGGCCAACACGACAACATCATCTGCAAAGAACAATCGAAATGTTTATTTTTTATTCATGGATATCCTCGGACTCAGAATTGTGCATTTTTATGGTAACTCTACCAATGACAAAATGAATTGGCAGTGGTCAGGTGGTACAAGTCGGATTTACAAGCTGTACTTGCGAGTTCAACGAGGACGTGAATACTTTTTACATGTCGGAATCTCGTAAGTATGGTGATTCCGACTTTAAAAATGGCCACTGGTCAGGTATTTGAACTTCTTTTTACCGCATAGTGAAGTCGCATCAGTTAAACAATACGTCATGAAGAGGAAAAAAACATATATAAGTCACACTGGACTATAAGTCGCATTTATTTAGAAATTTATTTCACAAAATCCAAGACCAAGAACAGACATTTAATCTGGAAAGGCAAGTTATCCAACTACACAATAGCACAAGTTAACGGGTCCAAGTTACCGGTCAGCAAGTTCACCAAGCTCCCGATCTCATTCCACACAACACTGAATCCACTGAACTCTTCATCCTCGGTGTCGCTTCTGAACAACTCCACTAACTGGAGCACCCTCTCGCGGCTGTAGACGGTAATGTTTTCTCTTAATTCATACTGACTGTTTCCTCATCTCAGCCAGTATGAATTAATTTTGATATATAAGTTGCCCCTGACTTTAAGTCGCAGGACCAGCCAAACTATGAAAAAAAGGTGTGACTTATAGTCCGGAAAATACGGTAACCTATAGATTTTTTTTTCCTGACATAATTCTTGATAATAATGAATCCAGTTGTTAAAGTTTCTTAAACTGACCTTTTGTGATGTCTGATGTTAATCTCCCTGGTTAATAGCAACACATAGGACTTTTAGCATAGGAGGCTTTTTACATTTTGTGTTCCAGAAGTCAAATGGTGTGAAGTCCACCCAGTTGAAGATACTCGCTAGGTGGTGCTATTATAGACCTAACCTACATAAAACAGACAGTGTGACTATTATAATCTCAGAATGAAGATCAGTATGAATATGTGTGCTAGTTATTATTCCCCCGGTGCCAACATTGGTGCCACAGGCTGCCGACCCCTGTAGAATAAAGAAACTGGGATTTTGATGATTAACGGTTCAGTTAATGCATGATCACATGGACAGAAAACATGTTGCACCATATGGTTCGCAATATATCAAAATATTTTTACAGTTTTTCTCAGTCGCTTTGGTGCATTTCTCACATCACTATTTACATTTGCACAACAGTTAATGCAGTTCTCAAAACAATTAGTACAAACTGCAAAACCTAGTTGATAACCTGCAAAAGCGTGTCACTTGCTCAAAATGGATCGCTCATTCCTCAAAAGCAAGTATTCATGTCAATGAAAGTGTCAGTGTCATCAAGATGAAAAGTCTTGACACCATTGCTTATGAACAAGATAGTCAAATGACTTTGTCATGTTTTCATTATGACAGTTTACTCTGTAAATGTATTCCAATGCAAAAAAGTCAGATATTGGTGACACTACCTGAAAATGCTCAAGACGGCATTATATACATTTGCAAAGCCATTTAAAAATACAGTAAAGTTACACATTACTGTATTTAGTGAGGTAACTACAAGACACTGAATGTTTCACATTTTTACTGCATATGCTCTTTGCAATTCTTATTTGTTCACAGCATTGTGCAAAAGAAAAAATACACCCTTATTTACAACAAACATAAACTCCCTTTGGGAAGAGCTGTGCACAACTGTAAACAATATTGCATATTGGAACTGAACATACAACATACATAGTACTGTAATCATTCATGCACATCCAGACGTTCCTCTCTGTCTGGCCACATCATTTCATCTACATCACAGCGAATATCATCTCTTGCAATGAAATCCAAAACAACAACATGCTTGCTCAGATGGTCTCCAGTTAGACCCCTCTCATTCTCAGGGATTATGTCCCTGTAAAGAGTGTCTAACAAAGTCAGCAGATGTTGTGTGTTGTATGGAGCAAGACTGGGGATATGCCATTTATACACACCTGTTCTCCCGACGAAATGTTTGAATAATTGAATTTACAGTGGTTCTCTCAACATTTGGCTGCACCCTTCGACCAGCCTCAGCCGGTGTGAGGCCGTGATTGACAACATGATCCACAATTGTAGCCCTGATTTCATCAGGGATCCGCCTATGTACTTGGCCTCTTCTTCCCCTTCCCCTTCCTGCACCCGCACCCTCACCCGCACCCGCACCCCTCTTCCACGAGGCTGGCCTTCCATTTCTGTCACAGTGTTGTAGAAATGGTATACACTATGTCCTGCTTGGTTCATATATGCTTGTAAAGTGGGGTTTATGGGATTCAGCTCTGACAGTGATTGTAGAGAAGTGGCTTATCATTGGTTGCAACTACAGAAATGCTTCACACAATCCCTTCACATCAGTGAAAGTTGAGATTCACCTAAGATAAATTGTTCAATTTAGGAGACATTTTCAGAAAAAAAAAAAGATGAAATGTTTTTTGTAAAATTTGCTTGACAGATTTTAACAACTTGTTCAACATTTTTGTATGTAATGACTCAAGCAATAAAAAGGAGGACTATTAGTTTTATATGGAATGACTATTCAGCATTCACAAGTATAGTTCATTTTGATTGACATGACATAAGCAAATGATAATGTTCGAAAACAGCAGAGAGTTGTATGAAAGCAAGTGATGCATGTCCAAAAGCATTTGCAATTTATTCGAAGGAATGAGAAACTGCTACTATGATGTGCACAAATGACTAAATGTTGTGGAGGTTGAACTAACTGTTGTGCAAATGTAAATAGTGATGTGAAAAATGCACCAAAGCGACTGAGAAAAACTGTAATTGAGTTTGTTTTATGACAGAAAATTGTATTTTTTTTCCGTCTCTATCTGAATACTCTTGAATCTAGTAAAATTCTCATTTTTTTTTGCCAGTGCAGTTATTCATTTTGAAACAATGTAAATGCTTCAACTCAGACTTTGATCTAGTATTTTTACATAAACTATAACATTAAAGTATCGGCTGCTTGTTATTAGCGTGAAGCAAATGCTGTTCATATGTGCTTAACATGAAACTTGTCTGAACATCAGACACAACTGTAGCATTATTTATCCTGGAAAAATAGTGGCCTACAAAAGAAAATTATCCTTTTAAATCCAGCTATACATTTTCATTTTAAAATCCAGAGAATGTCCTTAGGAAATCTGGGTTATTTTGAAGAGAACTTCCAAGTTTCAATGAAGCAACTGTTCTGTTTATTTATTTATTTAATTTTTGTCCACAATGTCCATTATGTGACCCATATAGGTTTTCTTTTTAATAATGAAATGGACCTAATACTGTAATGGAGGACAATTGGCACAGTATTAATGTAAAGATGGGAATGGAGGGAGAAAGGGTAAAAATAGTGGCTTGTGGTCAGGAACAGTGGAGAAATGACTGACCTTAATTATGTGGATGTCACTATGAAATATTCAGCCAATGAGTATTCCCATCTGCAGGCTCAGAAAAGCCTCGTACCGTCGAGTTATATTCACCAGCAGATGTGCTGAACATGCCCTGCTAAGAGATGGACACTGGTTTGGTTTGGTTAGATTGGTTTCCATCACCAACAGAAAACATTGAATATTCCAATTAACTAATAAAGGCACAAAATTGTATGGCACATGAAATTGAAATCGACTCTATTTGCTTTCTTAAAACGTGTTTTTTTTTGGACTATTGCTAGTAGATGGTGCAGTATGGAAGTAAAATAATGCCAAATGTTTTTGAAATAAAAAAGCTTATTGAATTGCACTACTTTAAAAAATTTGCATTGCATTAACCATGCTTGCATTTTAATGCATTGTATTTTTAGGGCTTGTATTTGTATGGGCTGAAATTCAACATGGTTGTATATTTAAGCTGTGAATATTTCAATTCAAAACATTTCAAACACATTTTAATTCATACAAATTCAATAATCCATATTCACCTTTCATATTTCACTTCCAAAATATTCATGGTTTAAAAATACAACCTATAATATTCAACAGACAATTTTCGGTCCATTTTATTTCGCTTTACAAATTCAGTGGTTCAAATTCGACAGTAAATTCAACTTTGACATCCAGGAACTGCAGGAAAAGCAGTAGATTACCGAGCATTATCTCCATCTGCTGTTAATCAACCTCACCAGCAGGGGGTGCAAGCGCGTGTTGTTGACGAAGACCAGAGCAACAGTTAGAGCAAGCCATTTATTCATAAAAACTGATTTACAGAAATGTAAGTGTATTTGTGATTATCGTGAGGGCTTTTTTATGTTTAATTCAGTGTCTTCACGGTCCCTGTGTAGCCTACATGCATCTTTCTCTACCGTGAACGAGATTATAACGTTATTCCCCCGATGCTGATGTAGCCTACAGAACAAATGTTACATTTGAGGTAGACATACTGTATATTTCTCTTGGTTGTTTAGTTGCCTTAACTTTATATCGCGGTGCAGTGCTGCAATACTGGGGTTTCTCTCAATAATTCAGGATTGCTGGACATATAAAACGCTTAGCTTAAAGGACTAATACAGTGATATTAAAGACCAAACTCGCACCTTATTGAGAAGGTTGTACTATATGGCTACATGCAAACAGATATGGACTCAGAATATGAACTTAACGTTAACTAAGCATTTCCCAGTGATATACTGGTTATAAAGTTGGCTTGATTGGACATCTGCACATTTAGGGACCGTCTCTAAAATTACATATAACATTGTACACGTTTCTAACTTCAACGTGTATATGTATATTACATGGATATATTCACGTATATATTCAATGTTGATTAACCTACAGAATAGTAGCAAATAGTTTTGGAATAATAGCATTACTATTGGGATATGTGGAGAAGGCAACACTTTACAATAATGTCTCAGTTGTTAAAGCATCAATTAACTAATATGAACAATGAACTAAAACATAATTACTGCATTTATCAACCTTAGGTCATTTTAGTTAATAAAATACAATTGTCCATCGCTGGTTCGTTTTAGTTCCCAGTGCATTAATTAACAGATTTTTTTTTTTTTAAACAGTTCAAATAACTGTCAACATTAGTAAATGTTGAAATTAATAACGGCTGTATAAATATTTTTCATTGTTCCTGTTAACGAATACTAATGCTAACAAATTAAACCTTATTGTAAAGTGTTACCAGAAGCCTATGAAGATATAAATATGGATATTGTTCATATTTATAAATATGCAAGTTATAAATTTGGATTATACCTTTATTAAAGGAGAACTCCGGTCAATTTTAACATTGAGCTCAATTTTTAGTAAATTTGGAGTGCTGTCAATACAGAGAACAACGACAAAAATCGGTGTTGCCTACACCGTGTTATCCTCTTTTTAACCCGTTTAATCCCACCGGTCACAATTGTGACCGCATATTTTTTTCTTATTTCTGGAAGCTCTAAAAGTGTTGTTATTGGCTTTGGGCAAGAAATTCAACTTTTAAAAGAAAAAATAGATTGTTTTGATTAAAATTTATAAATGTCATGTGACTGGTGTGAAAGGTCACATGACTAGATCAGTTTATTTCCTGCTTGCACATCTAGAAGAAGATGTCTTCCTCACACTACTACAAAAAGTAGTATATAAAACACCTTAATTAACAGATAGAAATATAAAATTTTGTACATATATTCTTTAAAGGGTCTACTACTGATATATTTTTAGAATTATACTCCTGCATATATATTTTGCTCGTAAGACATGTAAATTTGTTAACGGTCACAATTGTGACCGGTAGTATAACACAGTGTTTCAGTTGAAAAGACAGGTTTTGGCTGTTAATCCTAGTTATCAATTGTTTATTATTACACATTTTAAAACTATCAGATGTGTTGGACCTTCTAGACGTACGTGACCCCCCCAAGTGCTGTGTGCAGCAAACAGACGCAATTAAAAGTGATTGATAGTGATGGATCAGATAGGGAGTACGGCCTATTTGCCAGGTAGATTATTGAATGGCGATGCAGAGGTGAAACATCTGGAGGATGAGGCAGATGTTCATGAGAACCAATTGGTGTGCGCCACACATCACCACAAACAACCCTTTCTACAACGTACAGCCCATCTTTAGTGCACTGAATCAGTGCACACACATCTCCCTGAAACTGGCCTATAGGCAGGGCCCAAGTGTAGTCTTTGGTCTACTCTAGCCCATAGAGGTCTAGCCGAACAAGCGGAAGTTCATCCAGGGTGTAACTTTGTCCATGACAACCTTTTCATCTCACTAAACCTCCTTCATGAAATGACAAAGCGAGGTATGGATGTCTTGGAATGTGTTGTGTAAATAGGCCTAATTGAAGAATTTGTATGAATTCTGACTATGTTGTTTCCCACCGGTCACTATTGTGACCAAGTATAAATCCTAATATTTCACTAACTTAACCAACATAAAATCAATAAGGGCATAAAGTTTGTGTGTTAGGGAGGTCTAAGGAGTAAAATGCATGTATTCAAATTGCAAGAAAAAATTTGGGATTAAACGGGTTAAAATTTACACCCTATTGACTTGAATGGGGCAAGTTTTAAACTTAACCAGTTCTTCTTATCATCCTTGATGTGTCATTACAAGTGCCCAGCCATGTTGAGTGATTCCTTAAGAGTGAACACGAGTGAATCTGACTGCAGTAGATGTGAAAGATATGAATAAAAATGATGTTATATCAGCCAGCGCAAATACCTGTATTTAGTTCCTGTTTTCGGTAGAAGTCCAAAGTAGTCGATTGTCGAGTTCATGCGCGTGATCATAGCAACTAAACCTATGCGCGTGAACTCGACAATCGACTACTTTGGACTTCTACCGAAAACAGGAACTAAATACAGGTATTTGCGCTGGCTGATATAACATCATTTTTATTCATATCTTTCACATCTACTGCAGTCAGATTCACTCGTGTTCACTCTTAAGGAATCACTCAACATGGCTGGGCACTTGTAATGACACATCAAGGTTGATAAGAAGAACTGGTTAAGTTTAAAACTTGCCCCATTCAAGTCAATAGGGTGTAAATTTTAAAAAGAGGATAACACGGTGTAGGCAACACCGATTTTTGTCGTTGTTCTCTGTATTGACAGCACTCCAAATTTACTAAAAATTGAGCTCAATGTTAAAATTGACCGGAGTTCTCCTTTAACCACCTGGGGCCGAATATATTATTGTTATGATGGATGGATCTGCTATTTTGTGTTTCAAAATCTCAGTTACGATTCACTCCCATTATAAAGCTTGGAAGAGCCAGGATATTTTTTAATATAACTCTGTGTTCGGATGAAAGAAGAATGTCATATACACCTAGGATGGCTTGAGGGTGAGTAAATGATGGGATAATTTTCATTTTTGGGTGAGCTAACTCTTTAACCCTGCATGTTATACCATACATATTGAATATAAGTCTTATTACATACGATTTTTCCACACATTTGGGCCATGACCCAGGTGTTTTATGCTTTACTTTGATGCTGAAGTCTCCTGCTGCTGGTGTAAAAGAGACAAGGATAAACAGAGACAAGCTGAGAAAGAGATACAACCCGTGTCTCCTGGGATAGAGATCTTATTAACACCCGGAAAGTCGCATTAAAGGTGGAACAAAGGAGGTTTCGTGCGAGGTTGCCATGGTAATATCCCCTGGGCTTTGTCCTAAAGTGCTCCCTAAATTCAATTAGCTTCCCCCAATTACACCCTCACTGTGAGCTCGACTAAGCTGCAATGAATCCAGTGTAAGAATCATTTGTCCAAAATCAAAATTACCTTTCAAAATGCCATCTATATACACACATATATTAAAGTTTACTGTCAGTTAACTCATGAGACCCTGAACATATTACATTTGATAAGTCGAATCATCCCATACGGAACATGTAATAAAGCCGCCGTTAACCCCTAATCAAGCGCCCCCCTTTTTTTTAATAGACATGAAAATGCACATTCCGAACTTAAATGGTTGTAATTCAAGAATGCTTTGGAATATAGATGTAAGATTGGTCTTGATTTTAAGAAGACATTTGGCAGATTTTTGTAGATGTGAAATAAATTAAGACAGTTAAACAGAAATAAAGTTATAGAAGTTTTAGTTTATTAAAATGTACAACGTAAAAAATATATATATTTTCAAAACCTGGAGGACTCTAAAACTGCAAAAAAATCTAAGGCAAAAATCTGAACAAGTTGTTTTCAAATGTTAGGTTGATATCTCAAAAAGTAATCTTTCAGTGAGATGTAGTTTGGGCGCAGTACCACACTTCTCCACTAGTGGACATTACTGCCCATATAAGCGCCTCCATTTCCATATGTTGTTTGAGTGATCTGAACCATTATTTTTACAATTTTAATACAATTTATGAAGAATACATCCTATTCAGAAGTAGTATTGGAAGTTTGGCAGATTTTGAAATGAATTCAACCTCTAAGAAACACAAAAGATCACGTATGTGCATTATAGCTCGCTGCCACATCACTAATGCTGAATCTATTATTGTTTTCTTTATATTTAAAACATTTTCAGAGCTTTTTTTCTAAAATAATTGAACGGATGCTATCTTTTGAACTCTTGGCATGAAAAACTGAGGTTTCTACCATTGTTTCATGATTTTTCATGTTCATCACTATTTCAAAATAAAGGTCTGAACACGCCTCAGGAGGATGAACATATTCTTGTTGCAAATTGATAAATTACGGCTCCTCTGTACTTTATTTAGAAAATCACCAAATATGTAAACTAGATTGTAAGCTTTCAAATGATATATAGTTTGTCAAGATTAGTTTAGGTTTAGTATAGGATATTACTGTTTTAAATATGTAATGGCTGATGCCAATATAAGGGGTTAAGGAGAGCAACTGGTCATTACTGTAGTGCAGGATCTGTTGGAGCTTCACCCTACATGTATGCAAATCTCCATAACATAAATATGCATAACATTGATTGCAGTTTCCAGATAAAATGAACACTAGTGAGTAAAACACCAACCACTTTTATTCCTTTTCACACACATCTGTTCAGGCGCAGATTATTAAAGAGCTCATGATGCATTTCTCATGTTTTAATTTGTCTTTAGTGTGCTCTCTGCAAAGTTACACTGCTCAAAGTCTCCCACACAAAGATTTATTCTTTTCATAAAACGCCTCGATTGAATTCTCCCTCACTCACCTACGCCACTCGGTGGGAACGCAAAAACACTTGATTTGGTCTTCTGAAAGTGGACGTAATTTAGGATTCATTGGTTCAGATTTATTGACAGCACTGTTCCAGAACAGGACAACTCAAACGTTCGAGTGTGTGCTGAGTATTTTCCGGAGGACAGTTTCCTGAAGCCGGCGAGCACAAGACCGCTCTGCACAAAGGCTATTTCTAAAATATGGGGCAATTCCAACTTTGTTAGAGCAATCTGGCACTTCTGAAGCAGAGCCTGTCAGAATGGTTCATTATTTGGTAAAGCGTTTGCTATTGACTGTTCATATGAGGAGTAGCATGCAGTGTAGAGTAGCCTGACGCATATTGTTTGCCATTCTTTCTTTTTTTTTCATTAATATTTTTATTGAAGGAAGAACAATTTGATATTGTTTGTCATTTTTACGATCACAACTCCATCATGAGGATACTAGCCTATGTTTGTAAACATAAATCATCTTTATTACAGCTTACCACAGAAACGTTCTGCTAAACCGTGTTTGCAAAGTTTGCTCTGATCGATCGACTCGGTCATCTGCATTTTCAGAATCCAACTCGGCTCGAACTGACGTGGAAAAACTGACAACAACACTATTAACTGTCTTTATAATTGCTTTTGGAAGCTGAATTGCTCCCTTCATTTGTTCCCTTCATTTACACGCAAACAGAGAATTCTCCTCTGAAAACGATCCTTTCTAAAAACTCCGTACAGAGTGGAGATTTTGGAAAACTTTGTTTGCATGTAAACTGAGAAAAACTGAGTTTTAGGAGCCGACGTCACAATATGTGACTATTTTCTGGATTCTGATTGGCTAACGTGGGCTTGGGCGTCTCGTTACACTGCCACCTACAGGTTTGGCATGCTCTAGACGGCATATACACGGGTTCATGTAAACGAACACTTTTCTGAAGGTGTGTACGATGTTATTTTTGAAAACGGTGAGGGGTGAAATGTCCGTTTATGAAAATAGCCGCCCTCGTGTAAACGTAGCCTGAAGCTCGCGTTTATATTAAGAGCCGTTATGGTGCGTTCACACTGAACTTCTGCGTCAATTCGCGCCGCGTTAACCAATCAGGTTATTATATGACTCAAGTTCATACTTTTATAGAGATAGACCTCGCTTGGAAGAAGATAAGTGAGGAGATTGCACAACCTGGTAAGCTGTAAGATATACAAATCTCACTTTTGTGTCACGTTATTTACCTACTAACTCGCTAGCAAGCTGCCGTGCTGCTAGTTTACAACTATTTAAATGATCTATCAACATCAGACATCTTGTAAAAAGATGGCCGCCAACGGGTTTTGAAACTTTCGCCACTGACGCGCGTAAATTCCGCTTCAAATGTATGTTTTTACGCGCATCAATTTCGCTCTTGACACGCGAATGGACACAATGTGATCAAGCGTATAACTAGACGCGGCAGGCACGAATTTGACGCGCTATTCGCATCCGGTGTGAACGCACAGTTAGATTTTCCAACAGGTATCCAACAGATTTTGAGGTATTCGGCCAATCACAACGCACTGGGTCTGCTGGCCAATCAGAGGACACTGCGCTTTTCAGAAGGAGGTGTTTTGTAGAAATAGATGCATTTTAGAAAGACTGGCATAGAAGAGCTACAATAATAAAAACAATATATATATTTTATCATTAAATCATGTTAACATTCTGTTATACCCAATACACAACATAATTATCTTTGAAAATAACATTTTAAAGACTTGTTTCTGTGCACAATACTATGTTATGATCTCAAAACACTTTTAAACAAATACATTTTGAGGTTTGTATCATATTAGCAGCTCCATATGTGTGTTTTTCTGATATGGTAAACTTGCACAGAAGCTCACCTGATAGGTGTTGTACCCGTGATGTGAAGCGCTCGGGAAACACGAGTCACGGTTAAAGATCTCAAAGACTTGTAGAAGCAGCTAAAAATGCATGTTTGCTTCAGCAACTGTGTTTTCATTGCATGTTTGCTTTTGTTAACACTGTATACATAGCCATATCTAACTATAGCTGCTAAGTTATTTTAAATTGTGATAAAGCATTATCATTTAAGCGCCTCTCACCGGATATTTCATTTCTGATTTATTTTCTCCACAATTAATCTGATAAAATATTATTAGATTCATGCTCATCTGTTTAGAGAACATTTAACAGTGTTGAGAAATATGCAAGAAGACACATAATGTAATTATGCAGGGGCACATTTTTACAATTTCTGTTATAAATAAAAACAAATATTATTAAATCCTCAAAAAAACGAAGGTTAAATAGATGCAAAAGCAACTGCACACCTGACAGTGAAATATGTATATGAAGTGAATTAATTGCATAAGTGTGTGGACGAAGAGGAATATCTAAACCGTGTGCACGTCTACTCATGTTAGTTTCAGTAACAACATGTTATCTGAGCCTCAAGGTTCCTCTGCTCCTCATAGTGCATTTTCTATTGGCCTTGAGTTTGCTCTGTATATGTGGAGCAGTGTATACCGGCCTGGCTTCACGTTTTTCTCTTAGCCATGAGCTTCTCTTTGTGTGTTTGTGACATCTTGATTGATTCAGATTATCTTTGATTTAAGGATTAGTTTAATTACTGACAGCATTTTTATGTTTGGGTGAACTCACCCTTTCAAATGGATTAATATATACAATTATATAAAATAGGAAATCACTTGAGTTTGATTACAATCACACAATTACATGGACATTGCGGTGAATTATAAATACTTTTACTATGGTTTGATTGAATTGCAAAAGCTATTTTGGGTGCAACACTGTAAAAAACAATATTTTTTTAAAGTTAAAGCAATACGTTTAGCAAACACTATTTTTCTACTTTATGTTTAATTCAATATGTTACTTGTCGCTTCTTCATAATTAATTGTGAAATTTACCAATAATTTCTACCAATTGTTTCTACACCATTTTTTCCCCAGTGTATGCATAGCATCAACATAAAAGTCAGACATTGCATGTTCTGTAATGAAAATATCTTTTGAAACTCAGGATTATTGTTTTGACTGACATTAAACTGTCATCAAAATAACGTGTTCGTTGTACAGAGACTGCTGTGTTCTTCAGAACAGCTTGAGCCAGTAGTCACAGGATCTTCTGCGTCATGAGAGAGATGTCGACAGGGGGCAGTGTTGCCTCAGCTTTTAGCTCATAACACACAGAAATGCAGTCCTGAAGTAATGTACCTCACGCTCTCAGAGAGCTTTACTGAATGAATAGATCTGCAGGAGGGAGAAACCAGCGCGTGCTCCACTCCTCACTGCAAATGTTGTGCGGCAGGTTCACTTCAGCCATGAAATCCAATTTTACAACCGAGATTGTGCTCAAAATGACCAATGTTCCAAACACCACAACTGCACATGCATGTAGATCACACTACACTTCTGCAAATGATAGTGCACGCCAAAGCATAGATAGATAGATAAATAGATAGATAAATCGATAGATAGATAAATAGATAGATAGATAGATAGATAGATAGATAGATAGATAGATAGATGGATAGATGGATAGATGGATGGATGGATGGATGGATGGACGGACTGTAGATGGATGGATGGATAATGGATGGTAGAAGGATAGATGGATGGATGGACGGACAGATTGTAGATGGATGGATGGATGGATGGATGGATGGACGGACGGACTGTAGATGGATGGATGGATGGATGGACGAACGGACGGACTGTAGATAGATGGATGGATGGACGGACGGACTGTAGATGGATGGATGGACGGACTGTAGATGGATGGATGGATGGATGGATGGATGGATGGACGGACGGACTGTGGATGGATGGATGGATGGATGGACGGACGGACTGTAGATGGATGGATGGATGGATGGACGGACGGACTGTGGATGGATGGACGGACGGACTGTAGATGGATGGATGGATGGATGGATGGACGGACTGTAGATGGATGGATGGATGGATGGATGGATGGATGGATGGATGGACGGACGGACTGTAGATGGATGAATGGATGGATGGATGGACGGACGGACTGTAGATGGATGGATGGATGGATGGATGGACGGACGGACGGGACTGTAGATGGATGGATGGATGGATGGATGGATGGACGGACGGACTGTAGATGGATGGACGGACTGTAGATGGGTGGATGGATGGACGGACTGTAGATGGATGGAAGGATAATGGATGGTAGAAGGATAGATGGATGGATGGACGGACGGACTGTAGATGGATGGATGGATGGATGGATGGATGGATGGATGGACGGACGGACTGTAGATGGATGGATGGATGGATGGATGGATGGATGGATGGACGGACTGTAGATGGATGAATGGATGGATGGATGGACGGACGGACTGTAGATGGATGGATGGATGGATGGACGGACTGTAGATGGATGAATGGATGGATGGACGGACGGACGGACTGTGGATGGATGGATGGATGGACGGACGGACGGACTGTAGATGGATGGATGAATGGACGGACGGACTGTAGATGGATGGATGGACGGACGGACTGTGGATGGATGGATGGATGGATGGACGGACGGACGGACGGACTGTAGATAGATGGATGGATGGATGGATGGATGGATGGATGGACGGACGGACTGTAGATAGATGGATGGATGGACGGACGGACTGTAGATGGATGGATGGATGGATGGATGGATGGATGGATGGATGGATGGATGGACGGACTGTGGATGGATGGATGGATGGATGGACAGACGGACGGACTGTAGATGGATGCATGGATGGATGGATGGATGGATGGATGGACGGACGGACTGTGGATGGATGGATGGATGGATGGACGGACGGACTGTAGATGGATGGATGGATGGACGGACGGACGGACTGTAAATGGATGGATGGATGGATGGATGGACGGACGGACTGTGGATGGATGGATGGATGGATTGATGGACGGACGGACTGTAGATGGATGGATGGATGGATGGATGGATGGATGGATGGACGGACGGACTGTAGATGGATGGAGCCCGATGGATGTAAATGCCCGATGGATTATAAAATCCATTTATAAAACACTTCCACACCAGGAAGACCAGTGACGCATCTCCTCCAGTTAGTGTGGAGCATGAATAAAACATGGGCTAACATGAACTTTATGCATTGTTTTTCTTTCTCCTCATCGTCGCCTTTGCTTCTGAAACCTGTCCTGAATATCTATCAGGCGAGAGTCAGGCGAGGTGAGGCTTTGAAGTAAAACACTCTCAAATCAAAATACTGGACTACAATACTGAAGCCCCGTGGTAGGAGATCTCTCAGGATTTCCCACAGGATTATTTATTTAATTGCCATATTTGTTGGAATTAATGAAACCCGCTCTGAGAACAACCTTCTCCGCCAACACGAGAGCACTAATATATTAAACACATGTTTCTGGTTAAACGGACTCTGTGCAGCATCTGTGACTTTCTGTTGATTACCTTATACTATAATGTTCTCATTCTTCAATTAAAATATTACAATACATTTTTAGTACCTATATTTGTACAAAGTACCTGAAGTACCTGCAAAAATAAAATGAAAATGCACAGATTATTAAATAGGACATTGAATAGGAAAATTGAGCTAGTTTCACTGTTTGAATGCATGATGTTAATAGGTCCTAGTGAGCATGCTTTAAAGATAGCATAAAGTTCATAACTAATGGATGTTGAAAAAGAAACCAAGTGACCCTGAGTCTCTCTCGTTTGTATTCTGTATTGAAGGAACTGCGGACCTCGGTTTTAAATGCAAACTGAATTTCTTAGAGAATGTAGATCTCATTTGAAAGAAAACAAGGGAGAGATTATATATATATATTATATACTGCGGATGGCGAGTGAGTTCACTGTCAGTCAAAGTGACTAGAATAAAAGTAGACATACTCTGACAAATAAAACAAAACTCTATTGGATTGGAAAAGCTACATTGTGGATGCCAGAGGGGAAAAATATCACTATATGACCTAAACAGTCCTGAACAGTTGTCTATTATAAATGATGCAACTCATTGAGGGCACTATTGAACATGTTTTAATCAAACCTGTGCACCATATACAATAAACAAGCAAAAGTGTAGTATTTTTGTAAAAAAAAAATATATATATATATTTACAAAAATACAAATGACTACACTTTGTTGCTTGCTAATTGTATATTGTACACAGATTTGATTTTTTTTAAAGCTATATATTGTTCCTTTTTATGCTGTATGTGATTTTTTCTAAGGTCCTGTCATATTTACTATTCAGGATTTTTTTACGAGTGAACTATTAATCCACACGATTGGGAATTTCACACGAGTATGAATGATTTCCTCATGTAGATTTCACTGCGGTGTGGTCACATTTAAAGTTGTTCAGGGAATTTTCAGGGGCGAAATTCAGTGATTTCAATATTCAATTCAATTCAAATTGATTTGTATAGCGCTTTTCACAACATATTGTTTCAAAGCAGCTTTACAGAAAATGCATTTCAGAAATGTACATAGAAAATGTATTTAGGGCATAACATATTGCCGGCGTTGGGTCGTCTCTTCACAGGCGTCGAGTTGTCTCTTCAAATTCAATATAAATATAAATATCAATTTCGATATATTTCCCCACGCAGAGTTGGCCGTGTGGATTCGGCGCAATGCTAAACAGAAAGAGAGTTGGTTTGAGAGTGAGCTCGGTGTGAGCTGTGCTTCATGCGTCGCTACACTACTGACACTGGGGCTTCTGTGAGCGCTCCTTTATGCTGTAGGAGTCGAGCATGTGCAAGTCTATGAGTTTTGTGTTTTACAGTGAGACCTGAGGCCAATTTTCAGCCTTGGCTTGAAAATAAAGTAATAATAGGACATACAACTTGATCGGATTGAATGTGATGGCAAATGGACGGAAGCAGTTGATGTTGTTGTTAAAATATTACTGTAGTTCAATCTAAAAGTCTCTTTCAACTCATCGTCTGTCACTCAAGCGCTTGCTTTATTCCCGTGTTTTGGACTTTACTGCTTGATTAATATAAACTTCTTATATTTAAACTCGTCGTCCTAATAAGGACCCGAAATATCCGGTTACTCTTTATTTTAGGGTGACATAGGCTCCATTTACACATGGTTCAAGTGACCCACTTCCGATGTTTTCCTCTCATGAGGCACAGATCGGATACGACCGGCGAACCTGTAAGCAGGAAAACAGCACATGGATTCTGATTTTCTCTGATGGGTTTCAGGCCTCACTCATATGTGGAAATAAATCGGATATGAATCGGATACGTGCATTTGCGTGTGCCATGTAAGCAGACAGATCGGATATTCCCCAGTAAATGCTAGTCGTAAGTCATTAAAAAGGGGACGTCAACTCAGATAACTGTGATCGACTTATCAACGGCGCGATGGAGGACGAAGGTGTTTTCTGCACCTTACGAGACCAATGTTTTCCTGACCTTTGAAAATAGTGCGGAAAGTAAAACACTGGATAATTAGAGATGTACGGATGCGTTCTAACGTCACCCGGATCCACAGCCAAAAACAAATCATCCATCCGCCACTCACCCGCACCAATCATTCTCTCTGATTTAAGTATCCGCACCTGTTGGTCAAATTACTATTATTCTTATGTGTTGTAACGCGTGAGGATACATTGATTATCATCATCACCTCAACGGCGGATCGGCGACGGTTGATGCGCGCGTCTCTGGTATAATACACTGATGAATGAGCGCTGCTTTTAAATGAACATTTCTTTAAAACAAAATTTATTTGACAGAATTTCATTTTCTTGATGGCATGAACAGGCTTTACTCACTTGAAACTTAAACTGGAAGGGAACATGCTCATATTTTAGAGAATGTATATTTTCGTTAATAAAGATTTATCGTATCCACCCGCGAGTCGCGACCCACCCAATGAATCTTTATTAGCCTACTTGACATATCGCGCTGTTTTACTTCATTTTCCGGGTCAGTCTACATTGGGTTGTTTCGGCAGTGTATAGTGTAAATGCAATTATCGGATACGGGTCACTTTTAAAAGATGATGCAAGCGGGTCGTCAAAAAAAAATCGGATATAGTCAGCCAATCGGAATTGGGCATCAAGCCCTGCAGTGTAAATGCAGCCATAGTTATCCTTACTCAAATAACTACTGAGAAATATGAATTAACTACATTTCAGGGCTCGCAAAATCGCCCGCCCGACGTCCCGGGGCTATTGTGTTTTCTAGTCGGGCTACCAGAACGCCTAACCGGCCTGCCCGACGGGCTATCTAAAATAGTGTTCGCTTCAGTCTTGTTATAATCAGATTCAGCGCGTTCTTCCTCTTCAATCCGCAGTGGCGCCGAACAGAGCGCACGTCAGAAACAGAGGACAGTGTGTGTGTGTGTGTGTGTGTGTTTGTTTGTATGTATCTGAGCCTCATTGGTCTGTGACTGCTCGTCAATGTCAGAATATTAGAGATTACCAATCAAATCAAAGTAGGCGGGATTTATATTCACAGAAGCTAGCTACTGAGCGCGAATTTGAGCAGAGCGACTCGACGCTTCAGTTTATGGTCAAGTGCGATAATGTAAGTACTAAATATTTCACATTTGACTTTTTTTTTAGGTCATAAATGTTAAACAAATGACAAATTATCAGGCAAACGAATTTACGTGTCTAATTTCGCCATTTTGAACTGAAAATAGGCCTTTGTAACGTGACTCGTGGAATGTAATTCGTTTACTGTCATTGTGAGGGGACGAGAAACAAAGCCGTTTTCATCTTGTTAGGCACAATATTAATAACGAATGTGTACATGTTGAGAATTAATATACAATTTGTAGCATTCAGTAAATTAAAAAAGTTCAGCTTTAGGAGGGGAAGATACAGGGCAAGATGAGGAGACAGAGAAAAAGAAAGAGTGATGGATAAGAAGTGAGAGCAGGTATTGACAAAAACGTCTTGAAATGCACATATCAGAGAAATAAAAATTTTAACCCCCTAACAACCTTACATTTAGGACCCATTTGATTATAAAGCCCTGTCTACGGCCCTGTATTAAGATCAATAATGAATGTGTACATATTGTGAATAAATTTAATAAACTTAGTTAGGCTACCTAGCTTTCCTAGTAGCTTTCTGTAAATGAACGTGTCTGAGAAAATGATTCATAAATCAACCTATCAGCTGACCCCCAAGTTTACTTTCGTCATTGACAGACAAAAATGAAAAGCCTATACAGGAAGAGCCAGAGCAAGAGAAAAACAAGGAGAAAAAGAGTGATGCTGAACCAGATGTATATTTGTATTGATGATTCTAATTTGATTATTTTTTTATCCAATTGTTGATATTTGTGTTTTGAAAAAAGTTTTTGATTCATGTTTTGACTCCTAACCAATTTTCTACATTAAAAATTGTCCTTTTTATGTGGGCTAGTAAAATTCATTTCGGGCTACCAAAATCTGAAGGGTGCCTGCCCGAATGGCTACCAGCGATTTAGAAATTCTGCGGAGCCCTGCATTTACTCAGAGTTACGGTTAGGGTTTGGTTTAGAGTTAGTTACTTTAAGCATACTTTACTGTTATATAGTAACTACATTGTAACTTGTAACTACATCACCTTAAAATAAAGTGTTTCCAAATATTAAGTCTGCTTTTTAAAACAAAGAAAAGGAAGATGGTTAGAATGTGACAACAGCTGGAAACTCTGTATATGTGTTAAACGATTAAATACGATTATCCATCAGCAGAATGCAGTTTTTGCTGTGGTATCAAAACTGATATTGAGAATTGTGAAATATAAACAATAATATATTGTTACTGTGAAGTAAAATTAAGATTTTGGTGATATCGCCCATCCATATTTCTTTTGAGCGACTGAAAGTCATCATTCACAGTGTTGATGCAAATCACTTTGTAATTTAATGGAAGGCACAGCAAAAATACCAGAATAACTAAGTCAAGTAACTAATAAACTAATACAAAGTATTAGGGGTGTAACGCTTCACAAAATTCACGGTTCGGTTCGATACGATACACATGTGTCACGGTTCGGTACGATACAGCAAAAATAAAGAAATGCCAGAGACATTTTTATTTTTTTTATTACATTTTTATTAAAACTAACATCATAAAGTATGATATATTTTTTTACTAAGACCAATGATAGAGCTAAATTAGATTTTTCTTAGGAGCATATAAAACAAAACAGCTCCTTGGACAAAATTAAATGTAATATTGTAGTAGTTATAAACAAAGGTTTATTTTAGTTCAGATTAACATTTGAGCATTTACAACTCGCAGCATTTGTATTCATAATGTCAAAATAAAACCAACGTAATGGTACTTGAAAGCACACTATTCCTGCCACACCTCCATGGTTACAGTTAGTAGTGTTACTACAGTAAATCCATGGTGAATGTTGCTGATCTGAATAGTTCATTCATGGCACAATGTTTCCACGTCAGCGCTGTTTGATCCGTTAATAACGGAGAAATGTGAATGTTTCTCATTAGATCTCGCAGCGATGTTATTATTCAGTAGCGAATTCAAATGCTTTCATTACTGGATCTCGCTGTGTAGTAACAGTGCTGCTTGATCAAGATCGGCTCGCGCTGCATTGGTCCAAACTGATAAACGGTCCGTCAACCACACAATAACGAGTAGCTCAGTTTCGATCCGCATACATTACATTTGCCATTTGATGTCGGGCAATGTTGTGGTCGCGCTAGCGTCTCTTACATTATGAGCGCGCTTGCCATGCGCAACACGCCTACATTTGGAATAACGAAAAATTTTCGGCAGGAAAAATGGTCCAACGAACCGTTCGGTTTGAAAATGCGTACCAAAAACCGAATCGAAAGCCTCGTACCGAACGGTTCAGTACAAATACGTGTATCGTTACACCCCTACAAATATATATTTGTGTGCAGTTACTGAATTTCGATTGGTTAGTTAATCATTCTCAGTACACATTTATGATGTGAAAGCAACCTGTTTAACGTTAGCAAAAAGGGACATGTTTTTGCTAGCTGGGACTAAACTCAAATGTAATGTCTCGGGGCATGTACTGGACAAGCACTTCATGTTAAAGTCTGAAAGGTAAAAGAAGACAATACTAACTTGAAGAATATATAGCTCGTTGATCGATAAAGGGTCAGATGTGAAGAGACTCCTGGGCATGTGTTAGTCTCAGTCAGCGGCATCTCTCAAATACAGATGCTACAGCGTGTCTGACACAGTATTGAGGACAGCAGGAGTGTTATTGAGGACACATCCAAACTCGATCCCATCTAATCACACATCACTCTGAGAGCGGGGTTTCAAGAGGACTTAAATTACTTTAACTAGCAAACAGGGAAATAAACACAGATATTCATAGTCCGTAATGAATGGTGATTGGTCCTATCATATGATAAGTATCTGTGCTGGGTGAATTATGAGTTGTTTACTTCAAAGTGGCTTCCTCGAAGAAAAAAATACACTATATACTTGAGAAGATGAGGCGGTGTGGTGTAGTACGGTGAGTCATGACCCAGAGATGGGTCACACATCAGAGGAAAAACATCATACATGCAAATCATAAAATGCATCCAACCGTTTAATATAGAAGCTTGTTTCCGACACAGAAAAAAAAAATGTAATTGTGATTTTTTCCCCGCACAATTATGAGTTTACATCTCACAATTCAGAATTGTGTTATGTAAAGTTGCAATTGCATGTTATCAAGTCATAAACTCACAATAAAAAAGTAAAAAAAGCTGTTGTTTTTTTTCCTTATAATTGGACTATATAACTCGCAATTGCAAGTTTATATCTCACAATTCTGACTTTTTTCTCAGAATTGCATGTTTATATCTCGCAATTCTGACATTATAACACTCAATTGGGAGATATAAAGTCAGAATTGCGAGATACAAACTGACAACTGCGTGTTATAAAGTCAGAATTGTGTGATATAAACTCATAATTGCGCGATATAAACTTACAATTGACCTATGGCTAAGCCACGCCGCCTCCACTCACTCGTACAGACAGTCCACATTCGGTGACACGCGCGATGGCAGATCACAGTAGGAGACATTTCACAAGGAGGCAATTGATGATTTTTGGAAACAGAATGATTATATATCATCTCGAAGTCATCAAAAGGGCCTTAACTATGCATTGGAGGGTTATATTAATAATTTTATTGTTGAGAATGTCGATGAAAAGCTTCAGCTCCAGGCAAAAATTTACAGGTCACAGTGTAAACGTGATAAACCGCAAAAAAAAAAAAAAAAGTTACCCAGTTGTTTTGGTAGAAAGTTGTCTAAAATGTTGTGCTTCAAGATGTAATTAATGGTTCATGATCAAATTAAATATGTACAGGTCTAAGTTGCATACGTTTCCAGGACAAGACTTTTTACCATCTTTACCGAGAGTAGCCTAACGTTACCTCTCCGCTAGCGTGCTGCTAAAGTATTTACAGGAGTCATTCAGCACAACATTGCTAACATTTGTTATCTCGGTTATTTACAGACACGTTAATGAAGCGAAGTGACATCATGTAGAACACTAGAAGCTAACGTTAACATTATCTAATGTTAGGCTAACGTTAGCCTAATGTTACGTTAGAGATGTTAAAGATAACGTTCACATACGTTGTTGACTTTCCTTAGAACAGATGTAGACATCCTTGTTTAATTTATCCAGGTTTAGTTGGTGTTGTGGTCGACCGCATAACTGAATCCAGAGCAGACACTGATCTCGGCTGAGATGTGGCTTGGGAAAGGGTCGTCCAGCCTCTCGGGATACCTAGTGTCGAAGTTTCATGTACCCCATGCACACCATTTGACCATTTTAAACTTAAAATGACAAGAAAAAACATAAAAAAACGAATGAAAACTGCAATGCATGTCAATGGGTGTGGAAGCAGAGAAAGTCCGAGTGTATTGGGTTAGCTATGCACACTGTGATTGGCTCATTGCGTTTGGGGGCGTGGCTTAGCCATAGGTCAATTGTGAGAATATAAACTTGCAATTGTGAGATAAAAGTCACAATTATCTTTTAAAATGTGTTATTCTGTGGCTGAACCAAGCTTCCATAATGTAATCATTCATGACAAATCGACTTTTAAAAGGGAGGAGAAATGTTTCGGATCTGTTGTTAAAGGCTGTGTTTCAGAAAAACTGTACAGTATTTTGGAGCAAATGCATCTATTTCTTGTTAGAATCTTGCCTAATTGTGGAAAAATGATATTCAATATTTTAAAGAAGACCTATTATGCTTTTTTTGACATGTTCAACTTTCTTCACAGCTTGAAAAAGCTCTGCAACGTTGGAAAACACAAAGTCCCTCCGGTGGGAGTTCTTCTCTATATCAGTGTCAGTTTCTGAAACGCCTCCATTAGTCTTGAGTTTTCTTCTTATTCTAGCACAGCCCAAAAACAAAACCGAATAGCGAATAACACAGACTGAACATCTCTACAACATGCTCATAATAACTGTGCATATTTTTGGGCTTATGCAGTTATATAACACATTACAATGTTCACATTAAAACACAAGCTCAATGTCATGATCATAGCACATGTTCCTTTATCAGTATCAGTGTGAACTTTCTTTTCTGGAATAATTTTTCTCTTTCAGTTTCTGCAACCGTTTGAAGAGAATATTTCTAAGCATGAAGGTTTAAATTAATTTTTAACATTTACATTTATGCATTTGGTACACGCTTTTATCCAAAGCGACTTACTTTGTACACGTACACGTATTCAACGTACACATTTTACATTTATCTCAGTTCTTCATTAAACTGCTGAGCTACCTCTATGTTCAATGGCATAGACATTTTGAAGTTAGCTATATCGAGGTTTGTTATTGCCTCAGTAATGTAAGAACACAAGTGAAGTATACACACATCAGGCCTGCACATTTAAAGATATGTTTCTGGCCTACGGCTCAGGCTGCTGCATGAAATATCCGATCCTCCACAAGGAGTGATCCATGATCCTTCACCATGGTGCCCTTGAGCAAGGTACGCAACCCCAGGATCCTCCGGGGGGATTGGGTCTGTAATAAGTTCACGGCAGCATTCGCCAGCTTTTTAGGTAAGAAGCTCCACCTGCCCTGATTGTGTAGCGCTGTAGTCAGCATGACATGGAAGCTAAGCTAGTCTTTTCTTCCGTATTGTGCCGTATATATCCGAGTGAAACGCTTCTGTAACACATGTGGGCGTATGAAGGTAAATGAGTAGCAAAACTCGAGAGCACGTAGATGTGAATTTGAGAACTTGTACAATAAATATTTGTACTTGTGCATGAACATTGACACTCACAGCTCCAATGTGAAAACCTGTCAAATAAAAATCTGAAGTTGAATGTTGAAATTTGCACTCACAGGCAATAGTCACAAATCTGTATTCTGAATTTGAAGCTGCAGAAGTAGTCACACATGTGTAAAATGCCATTCACAGAAATACAATGACCGACACAAACTTGTAATATATATTTGCATTTAATCTTACATTCACATCCGCAGTATAACTTCAATTATGCACTTGAAACTTCTCAAATCTGTCCCTGCAGGTTCAAATTTCGCGCCTTGACTTTTGCTACTCTTTTCCCTCGATCGGGGACGCTCTGAAACGCTAACATGGCTAAACGCATTCGACTGATATTAAAATATATAAACGATATTTTCAAAAGACCAAACTCAGTAAACAGTAAACACCCAACTAATAATGCATACTACAGAAAAGCAGATAAGCACAGAAGTTCAATCTGAGTTTGGTCTTTTGATAATATCGTTTATATATTTTAATATCAGTCGAATGCGTTTAGCCATGTTAGCGTTTCAGAGAGTGCATGATCACGGATTTCGTGACAACGTCGCGTACAATAGAAGTCCCATTTCATTGGCTAGGTGCCAACCAATAAAAAGGCTCATTTGAACACCCCCGCTCCCGCCCCCCTTTCTCTCTTGCCGCCGCTGAGTTGCAAGTGCACAAGTCAGTTTTGCACCTCATATGTCGTGAAAAGAGTAGCAAAAGTCAAGGCGCGAAATTTGAACCTGCAGGGACAGATTTGAGAAGTTTCAAGAGCATAATTGATGTTATACTGCGGATGTGAATGTAAGATTATATGCAAATATATTTTACAAGTTTGTGTCTGTCATTGTATTTCTGTGAATGGCATTTTACACATGTGTGACTACTTCTGCAGCTTCACAAGAATACAGGTTTGTGACTATTGCCTGTGAGTGCAAATTTCAACATTCAACTTCAGATTTTTATTTGACAGGTTTTCACATTGGAGTTGTGAGTTGATGTTCACGTACAAGTACACATATTTATTGTACAAGTTCTCAAATTTACACCTACGTGCTCTCGAGTTTTGCTACTCATTTACCTTCATATGGGCGGGGCTTGCTTTTGTCTGTGGGGAATTGATTGGCTGGTTGGATGGTTGTAGTTTGCTATTGGCTGATCTCATGTGATTGACAGGTTATAGCCCCGCCCTCGTCATCAGAGAAGAGAAGAGATGCTGCAAGAGGAACTTATTTTATGGTGACTTTAAATGAAGTGTTATTGTGAATTAATGTATATAATAAATCAAATAAAATTGAGGGAATTAAATGTTACCATATTTTTTTTAAAACTTTATTTCTACTTTAAATCCTTATTCCAAATTATCTCGTAATGCATCCCCTATTTTTGTGTTGTGATTTTGAGATTATTTAGAGATTTAGTGGTAGCACTTTACAATAAGGTTAATTAGTTTACATTATGTATTACTAACATGAACTAACAATAAGCAATACATTTGTTCCAGTGTTTATTAATCTTTGTTAATGTTAGTTAATACAAATACAGCTGTTATTATTTGTTCATGTTAGTTCACAGTGCATTAACTAACAAATGAGCAAATACAAACTTTGATTTTACTAACTTATAAGTAAATATTGAAATTAATATTAACAAATATGAATAAATTATTAGTTCATGTTAACTGGGTAGTCAACCAATTTTAACTATAATGAACCTTATTGTAAAGTGTTACTGATTTAGTAATGCCAAGTAAAGCATTTTTTATCCTAATGTCTAATATAAGTGAATGTACATATTATTT
This sequence comes from Phoxinus dragarum, assembly GCA_033366665.1. NCBI lineage: Eukaryota > Metazoa > Chordata > Actinopteri > Cypriniformes > Leuciscidae > Phoxinus > Phoxinus dragarum. Next base: position 121,425 of record JARPMJ010001375.1, read on the forward strand.
CAAATAGCAAGGTCAAATTAAAAGTTTTTTTTTTTTTTCACAAAAAATATGGCATTTGGATTTATGAACATTAAGTTTTCTTGGATTTCAGCAACCTCAACTTGTATGCCATCCAAATAAAATCATCTTAAACTTTCGAGCATCTTCTTTGTTGTATAATTTCCAGTTATATTACAGTATGTCCTAAAAAAACGAATTATTTTTATACTGCCTAATTGCAGGTATTTGTTTTCCTCGTTGAGTGCATTCCTGAGGACACAACTGAGTCGTATTCAGACAGACCGACTAATGCAGATATCAGATCATTGAGTTTGTTTGCCAGTCGCAGGGTTATTTGTGAGTGAACGTGAACTCAGACTGTGTAGTTAAGACTTCATTGTGTCAGCTCTTTAGTGCTCAAAGTGTGGTGAACGGTGCAGCCATCTTGCTGTTCGTGCGCTTTCCTTCACTCAGGTATAAACTGCTGATGGTTGTTTCCACTCCTGGAGACTTCGACTTAACATTGAATTCAGCAATCTAGAGGCAATTACAGGCAATTGTATTTTCCTCTGGGTTCCCAACATCCAAGACGAAAATGGTTGGTTTTGTTGAGGCGGGCATGCCTTTGCTGATTGGCTCCGTAGACGATTTCCTCAAGATAATACTTACATATATATATATATATATATATATCAAATCAAGTTTTTCCAAAGTTTGTTGGTGAACTCTGCCCTGCAAATTCATATCCTGGCAACATGAGCAATGTAAGGTTGAAATGTTTGATATGATTGATATTTTACGACTGAAAAAATCTGCATGCTCGAAGTCTGGGACGTTTTCTTGTGCAGGTTTATGTGTGGTTTCTGAGGATGAGGACAAGTCACATGACCAGTCCATGTCAGCTTCTGAAATTAAAGATGTTTGATTGGATAGACGGCTTTTGACGTCGACAACAAATGATATGACGGGTTTTCTCATCCCGTGAGAGATGCTGTTCCAACATGCACTGTTAAAATATAAACATAGTTGATGGTTATTAACACTTATTTTATTAAATATACTATTATTTTGTCTCCCTATGAGAACAGGTGTGTGATCCATTGACTGAGATCTGCCGTTCACTGTAAAAATGCTTTTCCTACTTAGTATTTTTGTCTTGTTTTCAGTCCAAACATCTAAAAATTCTTAAAATCAAGATGCATTTACTAGATGAGTAAAATGCCATAAGATATTATGTCTTGACTTCTTAAATTGTAAAATGAAAATCTGCCAATGATGTAAAAAAAATTATCTTAACTCAAAAAGAAACAACATTTTTTTTCTTACCCCATTTGAAGATAATTTAGCTTGTTTTAAGCAAAAATTCACTTCATTTTGATTTATTTCCCAGGAAACAAGACACAATATGGCATTTTACTACTTTAGTAAATGCATCTTGATTTAAGAGTTGTTTGATATTTGAAAAAAGCATTGTTGTTGAAAACAGCAATTCCCTATGATTGTCCCACAAATGGATGTTCCCGGCCACCAATTCTCCGATTCCCAGTGAAAAAAAACGGGACATAATGAAGACTTTTCAGATACGGCGCCAACATCAACAACTATCATGTCAACACCACACGACCATCAAGCCAAAAACAGATGGTATGCAATCAGGAGCCTTTTACTTCATTCTAGTGCACCTTTCCAGAGGTGTGGAAGCACACAATGACCTTCATATAGTCCTATTCAATCTCTGTCAAAATGTCTGATGACTTAACCAGCATTCGCTCTGACTGAACCAGAACCAGCGACCGTAGCGACCCGCTCTTATTGATCACAGTTCATCAGCTGCCGAAGACCATTGATCCCTCCCCAGACACTTCACATTGATTCCTGCCATGACACGTCCCTGAGCTCAGACACACTTTATTAGCGGTGCAATCATTGCTCCGGCTTGATTTGGGTTCCCTGCGGTTTCTGCGCTCTCATTCCTGCCAGCGCCGCACGGATGAACTACCGCGGCTCAATACAAGTCTTCATTGATATCAGCGCGATCAAGGTGTTGTTTCATGGACTTTGCCTTCTCACAATAGGATTTTTAAGTCACGTTTCTTATACACACTCCTATACGTGACCTTCTTTTATCTGGATCCTTTCAGCAGACATGCTGTTAAGAGCAGACTACTATAATATCTCCATTATTAATCATCAGAATACACAGATAATGGATCCTACTTTATATTAGGTGTCTTTATACACATGATACTGGAAAAATGTGAATATTGTGCAACATTTATTTCAGTAATTCAACTAAAAAGGTGAAACTAATATATTACATAGACTCATTACATGCAAAGTGACATATTTCAAGCCTTTATTTGTTATAATTATGAAGATTATGGCTTACAGCTTATGAAAACCTTTTCACAATATTCTAATTTTGAATTTGGGGTTTTCATAAGCTGTAAGCATCATCAAAATTATAACAAATAAAGGCTTGAAATATCTCACTTTGCATGTAATGAGTCTTTATAATATATTAGTTTCACCTTTTAAGTTGAATTACTGAAATAAATTAACTTTTGCATCATATTCAAATTTTTCCAGTTTCACGTGTATACACTCTAAAAAATGCTGGGTTGTTTTAACCCAATTTTGAGTCAAATATGGACAAACCCAGCCGTTGGGTTACATTTTTTAATTACATTTTTAACCCAACGTTTGGGTTTGTCCATATTTGACCCAAAATTGGGTTGAAACATGTAAAGCAATCATTTGATACAATGCACCTATTGTGTACATGCATGTTTTTACATTGTCTTTATATTCAACAAAACAAAAAACCTGCGTGTAATTACATCTATACTATTGACCTTCATTTAACCCTTAACCCAGCTTTAAAGCTACACATCCCACCGAACCTGTGCCTATACCCGAGAACAGCACAGGTGTTTTGCCAAATAATATGAACACAATAAGTACATTATGCTTTTTTTTTTTTTTTTTAAGCACAAATACACCTAATATAAAGAGTGACCAGGTAATGTGTCCATCAGTGAAGAAACACAGTTTTCACCCTCATAATAGTCCAACACTGACTCCCGCTCATGAAAATACTATTTCAGTCTTTCCACTTCCAAATTTCATGTTTTCATGTTGTATAGAGTAATGAGTGGATGCTGAAATTATATTTCCGATGGATCTACAGAAATAGGCAGCTTTCATATTTGTGAACAGGAATAGATGTTGAAATATCATGCATTCAATATACCATATTGGAAACTATTGCTGATCAGCTACTTTGATTATGCATTTAATATTAATAAATGGTAGATCAAAAGATAAAAAAAAGAAACAATAATAATAGCATAACGAATAACACTCTAAAAAAATGCTAGGTTGTTTCAACCCAATTTTGGGTCAAATATGGACAAACCCAGCCGTTGGGTTACATTTTAAAATTAATTTTTTAACCCAACGTTTGGGTTTGTCCATATTTGACCCAAAATCGGGTTGAAACAACCCAGCATTATTTAATGTAATAATAAAATAATCAGTAATAATATTAATTTTAGCACCAATTCCAGCTGATAAATGTAATTTAATTAATTCACTAATTAGTCGATTCATTAAAAATGTGCATATCATTAACTGAGAGGGCTGAGCGTTGTGATCCCAGCAGGCAATAGTTTTACCACACATCCCTTCAGATTTTATAGCATAATTTAGAATAACATTAGCCGTTGTAATTTCTGCTATGTTGTTCTCGCTGGGATTTTAAGAGCCAAAGTTATGAGCTTTTATATGAAGCAATATCTCTTCATCCATTTTTAATTCCTTCATGCATTGTACAAAAGGCTCCATTAGGATTCATTTACAGCCAATTAATGATTAGTTTCTCACCGGCACGTACACACTGTGCCCAACGCAAACACTGCGCTCGTTCTCACACTAATGCTGTGTGCTGGAAACCAGTCCCTCACTGTGGAAGTGACACCCAACCTTCCCGTCTAAATTACAAAGAACCATAAATCTGTACTGACTCGTCTTTATTACAATCCTGACCGATCTGGTCATAAAATATACAGTGTATGATTTATGAGGTGGGAGAGTTAGGCCCGGAGCCTGGATTTGGAAGGCATATTTTATGAACGCTGGATATGGAGGGTTTGATGAACTAGTGGGTCAGTAGATGAACTGTTCATAACGGGCCTCCGTCTTGTTTATCAGAGAGAGAGAGAGAGAGAGAGAGAGAGATTAGAGAGAGAGAGAGAGAGAGAGAGAGACGGTGATGGATCATATCAGGGTGCGTTTCACAATCCCCTTTTCTCCGAGGAGGTAAACTATACCTCCACAAAATACAAAAAAGCAAACACAAAATATACATTTTAAAATTATACTCTAAAGGCCTAAAAAGTATGATTTACTGTATGTGTTTGAATTGCATATACAATGTCCACCAGATTACAGGTACAAGTTAATGTGATGCTCTGGTTTATATGTGAATTTGATGCTTTTAAAACTTGCTGCTTATAGTTATTTATTATTTGTGACCCTGGATCACAAACCCAGTCTGGAGTCGCACAGGTATCTATGGCAATAGCCAACAATACATTGTATAATTACATTGTAATTACCCATTTTACTTTTACTTCAAAAATCATTAGGATATTAAGTAAAGATCATGTTCCATGAAGATATTTAGTAAATTTCCTACCGTAAATATATAAACCATTATTTTTGTGAGTGAATGCAGCACAATCGTGAACATAAATGCACAACTTTAAAGATTATTTTTTCAATATTTCGATTTTTTTTTTGCTCCCTCAGATTCCAGATTGTCAATAGGTGTATCTCGGCCAAATATTGTTCTATCCTAATAAACCACACATCAATGGAAATATAATTGATTCTGCTTTAATATTATATATAAATGTAAAAAAAAATTGACCCATGTGACTGTTTTTGTAGTCCATGTCACATTTAGGCTTTACTCTTCAGGTATTTTTAGGTTATTTATAAATGTAGTCAATTAAACTACTTATTGTATGTATATTGTATATTATTTATCTTTTTTATTACGCTGCTGGTCCTGAGTATGTTTGGTTCTCATGTGTCAACACGTACAGATTGACATTAAAAAATACCATGATTTGTCAGTCATACAACCATAAATGAAGCAGTTATTACACTCAAACTAGAATCTATTAGGTTTGATTCAAATCATCATATTTCCAAAATGCATTTATTTGAATAGCTTAGAATCAGCCTGAAGCTGTTCATTGTGAAAATAAATGAGTCTAAAAAATATTTATCAGTGAATCCAACTTTTTTTCATTCTCATACATTTTAACTAATTGAATATTGCTTGTTCCACAGCTAGCCATATTTATATTCATACTTTTCAACTGAATAACTGTAATTGATATTTATAACAAATTAATGCTGATTCCAAGCCATTTGAACAGAAGCTTCTTTAACATATGATTATAATAGTTAATAAACTGTGCCATGAATGTTTTGAGTGCAGAAATCTGACCGGATTGATTCATGAATGACTGACAAATATGCATTACATAAGTGTATTTACAGTATGTTAAAACTGTGTAATCCATATGGATGGAAACTGTTTATACAATTAAAATGCATATATTTTTTGAGAGTACCTCAATCTTAAATGTTTGTAAAGTAACACAGTCCAGGTCTCAGAATGAGCTTCTGCTTCTCTTATCCCACTGAGATCCTATAACTGTGATCCAGAAAGTCATGTGATCATCATGACGCCTGCGGCCTTTAATGAGGATTTGACTAATGGTGTGAAAATAAGGTTACTATTAATAACTAATAGCAGTAACTAGTAATAAAGGACTCTCTAATGGGGTGAAATTGCAGGATTCAAAGGCCCTGAGCAGACGGGGGGGGGCAGTCGAACGCTTTTCCTTTCTGGTTTTGTGATTTAAATGACCACTTCACACAAGTAAACTAAAACCAAGACTAGATGAGAGATTATCTGTGTGTGTGTGTGTGTGTGTGTGTGTGTGTGTGTGGGGGGGGGGGGGGTCGCTTAAAATCACTGTGAAATTAAAATTGACAATCTTATTTTTTTATGGAATATTGCAGTGTTTATTATATGATTTATCCTTGTACATGATTATTTTCCTTTTAAATTTATGTGCTTTCTTCACCTCATTACCAGCAACCTGGCACTCAGTTCATTTGAGTTTTTATTTATTTCCAGTTATACATTTTAGTGCTTCAACTTATTGCTAATGCAACATTTCTAATTTTCATCTAGTTCAAGTTTTTTTTAACTAATATATACATTTTTTTTCTGCTTTATTTCAATGGTCACATTTTAGTTTAGGGTCCAATTCTATAACTATGACATTTGCCTCAATAAACCCTATTTACTGATTATTCATAGTTTAAGGTAGTTGTTAAATTTAAGTATTGGGTGATTAAGGGATGTAGAATATGATCATGCAGATGTGCTTCATACATATTAATAAACAGCCAATATCATAGTAATACGGTATGCATGTTAATAAGCAACTAGTTAATAGTGAGAATTGGACCCTAAACTAAAGTGTTACCGTTTTAATTAATATAAATACTTTTAATAGTTTTAGTTAACGATAATAACGCTGCCTTCAACGCCTCAAAAATGTTTAATGTTCCTTTTTATCAATATTATTCAGGCACTATTTCACATCGAGTGAAGCGGCTGCTAATTTAGAGACAAAATGCATTGCTTTCTATATATCTTAAAAGCAGCCTTATGATATTTTTATCATATCCCAATTTTAAAAACGGTCCCCGCACAAATCTCCCGGATTTTGAAAACCAAATGTTGACAGGTATGCCCATAGATATCCATATAAGGCTTGATCTCTCACGGCGGAGTCTCTAACGGCATCACCGGCGGCCATCTTGTCACAGGCAAGCGTTCTAGCGGGCTCTGTGGTTCCTGATGTAAGGCGAGTGATCTGCACGAACACAAATACTCTTATCTCGCTGAAATCTTGACGGATTTACAAACGGTTTGGTTTCTTACAAACGTTATTAACGTGGCTATAATTCTGGATGCTTGAACATGTTGAAATATATCATATTATAATTATTCATAAGTATGCAGTGTCATAACTACATCTCTGACGTTTATAACAAACCAACCCGTTTGAAAATCGGTAGAAAATTTAGCAAGTTATGGTTATTTAAAAAATACATGCACCATTAAAACGCAATGTTACGAGTGAGCGAGCTGACTGTCCATTGGCCTTTATTATATGATATCTATGGGTATTGCCCTTCACAGGGAGATTGATTGACAGGTGATCTAACCAATCATACTTTCGCCATCCGCCATTTTGTCGGACAAAGCAGTCAGGGGGAGTTAGTAGATTAACATGGGAGGATTTGAACTTGAGAAGCGGAGTGTACTGACGTCTTTCCGCGGTTAAAACAACATTCCTTCTGATGTTCATTCATGTTTATTTGATGCTATAAATGAACTAGAAGGAAGAGATGATCGGTTCACGAGCGGCTTTAACTGAGGCGACACAGCGATCTGTCACACACATTAAAGAGACACAAAACGCTATTTATCGTTTAAATTTCTTTTTAAAAAATGACCAAATTTGAAAGGTGAGACTTTGTTTAATATCAAAAGTAACCTGGTCTGTGTCTGTCAGTGTGTTGTCAGTGTCTCTCTGCTCCGTGTTGTGTTTTTCACTGCGTGAGAACATGGTGTGTGTGAGAGAGGCGTAGTTTGTCGGACATAGCGACAGTAACTAAGGGGGACGGGTCTTTGCGAACGGTCAATGTGTGACCCCTGGATCACAAACCCGTATATCAATAGCCAACAATACATTGTATGGGTCAAAATTATTAATTTTTCTTTTATGCCAAAAATCAGGAGGATATTAAGATCATGTTCCATGAAGATATTTTGTACATTTCCTACCGTAAATATATAAAACATGTAATTTTGTGAGTGAATGCAGCACAATCGTGAACATAAATGCACAACTTTTTTCTCAATATTTAGATTTTTTGCTCCCTCAGATTCCAGATTTTCAATAGTTGTATCTCGACCAAATCCTATCCTAACAAACCACACATCAATGGAAAGCTTATTTATTCAGCTTTCAGATGATGTATAAATCTTAATATCAAAATTGTGACCCATGTGACTGATCTTGTGGTCGAGTGTCACAATTAGTCCTGTGTGAAAAGATGACATCTGAGTCTCTGAGACCCGGCTGGAGTTGCAGCATTAGTTTAGCATTAGTAACTCTGTAACCGCGGGTCAGACGCGTATAGTGCTTCAGTGATGGCTACACGTCTCCCCCGCTGGCATCCGATCTGCTCTCGCTCCCGGGAACACATATGTGGAGTTTGGCTCGTTCTTCAGTGATTTGTGGAGAAGTGAGTGCACCTCAGATGAAGAGTCACCAGAGCAGAAAATGTTGCTGATGTTGTATTTTGGACGTGGGCTCCGGCCTGCGCTACACAAGGTCACCTACACCCGGCTGATCCCCGTCGCCCAGTCCCCAATCTTTAGAGGAGCGTGAAGTGCACGCGGGGACCATTAATCAAACATTAGCACAGCCTTTCTCTGGAATGAGGCCAAATCGCAGGCGATTATTTGTGTTTGGAGGTTGTTTCTGAAGGCGTTAAGGGACCTTTGCCTTCATTCAGATGCTGAATACACTTAAAGCACTGCTCCCTCTTTATATGTGTCTTCTTTCTTCCACAATCTAACAGCATCTGTGATGTAAAATACTAGTGTCTAGACTGAAGTTTGTTTGAATTGGGCATTTGGGAGGATAATATTCACATTTATGGCTTATTTTTGGATAACTTTTTGATGGGAAAATAAAAAAGCTTTCCACACTCTAAAAAATGCTGGGGTTTTTTCAACCCAATTTTGGGACAAACCCAAACGTTGGGTTAAAAATGTAATTTAAAAAATTTAACACAGCTGCTGGGTTTGTCCATATGTGACCCCAAAATTGGGTTGAAAAAACCCAGCATTTTTTAGAGTTAAAAAAAATATATGTATTAATATCAGATATAGTTGGGTTTTAGTTTTAGTAATACTATTATTTCAACTTAAACTTGTTTTATTTCAGTTATTTTCGACAACACACACACACACACACACACACACACACACACACACACACCACACACACACCACACACACACACACACACACACACACACACACACACACACACACACACATATATATATACACTCTAAAAAATGCTGGGTTGTTTCAACCCAATTTTATATATATATTTGTCCATATTTGATATAATCATATTTACCTTCTGATCTTATGTAACCTCTTCTGATTGGATATTAAGACAACCTTTGCTTGTTAACATATTCCTGTTCAAAAGTATGGGGTCAGTATTTTTTTATATAAAGAAATTAATACTTTTCTTCAGCAAGGACACAATAAATGTATCAAAACTGACAGTACAGACATTTACAAAAAAAAAAGTACATAAAAAAAAATATATATATATATATATATATATATATATTAAATGCTCTATTCATCGAATAATCCTGAAAAAAATAATAATCATGGTTTACCCCAAAAATATTGCGACCCAATGTTTCTTTAACATCACATCATCATATAATGATTTCTGAATTCATGAATTACAGGAACAAATTACATTTTAAAGTATATTACAATAGGAAACAGTTACTTGAAATTGTAATAATATTTCACAATATTACTGCGTTTACTGCTTTTTTTTTTATTTGAATACATACAGCCTTGGTGAGCAGAAGAGACAATGAACTTTTGAACATTTATCACTCTAAAACATAAAATTATGCCATCAAAAAAAAACAAACAAATTATCACATTATTAATGTGGGTGACACATTATCATACTGTAGATTTGGTTTCTAGTCCGTCAGAGACACATTTGAACTCAGTCACACGTGTTATTTAGTTAACCCCAGCACCATTACTAGTGGCGTGACTCTCGAGCAGAGGTTTCCCTCAATGTTACGATGCAGGTTTGCAGGTTTTGAAGCGAGAGCCTGAAGCAGCAGGGGAACGTTCATGTCAAGATTATCAGGGTTTGCTTCCTCGTGTCGACATCTTCAGCTTTAGGCAATCCTATTACCAAACTACCTCACCAACTCCACGAGTTTTATCTTCACACACAGCTGTTCCCGAGGCAAAAGCCTGGGCTGTATTTGAACAGGCCGAGCGTTCCTTCAAGGCAACTGAGTCAAATCCTTTCTCTCTCTCTCTCTCTTTTTTTTTTTGCTGTGCACCTGTTTTTCATGAGATGAAAATATTTTTGCATGACTCTCATCGGGGTGTTTGTTGTTGGAGATGTTGAGAAGGCTTTCTGCTGCTCATTTTTACATGTCAAAGGCTTTAACATAATGAACGCTGCAGAAGCAATGCCATGCTGGAAGCTGCTGTCGAATCATGAGGTCGACTCCTGATAAAGAGCGGAGAGACCGGATGAAAGGAGCTAAAGACTCACGTGTGTTCAGTGTTTAGTGAAGCTACACAATAGTAACTCAGAGGACGCTTTACGGCTCACAGCAAGACAAGTCCATGAAGATAGCACCCAATGTACTGTGGTCATATGAAGGAAATCTACAAGGCAACACTTCTATGATTTTTATATATATATATATATATATATATGGTATGTTCTATATTTATTTTAACTTAATGCATTAAAAATAGTGATAAAATCTGAGAAACAGGCAAAGATCTCAGTTTGAACTTGAGTCTATTGTGAGAGATATGATATATACAGTACACTATATATCAACTAAGAATTATAATTTTTATTTTAAGTGAAGAAATATTTTCTTTTTCATTTACAGTAGCGGCCAAAAGTGATGTCTGGAGGGAATATTTGTTTTTATTGACCCTATAAGTTCGATTAAACCATCCAAACATGAGGAAAAAAAAAAAAATATATATATATATTTTAAATATGTAATTTATCTAGTTCATTAGTTTGATTATGTTAAAGCTGTATTCTAAATTTATGGAAATTTTATATGGAATTCAAATACATAAATCTTATATTTAGGCCTAAAGTGTGTGTTTGAACAGGAATATCTTCTTCTCACAGGGATTTCTGCATGTAAAGATGTAAGTGTTTGCAGCGTATCTTCCTGTAGGGGGCAGCAGAGATTCACCCAATCAGAGCAAAGCTGCAGCAACCCCAGCTGTGTGTGAGTGTGTGTATGTGTGTGAGTGTGTGTGTGTGCGTGCGAGTGTGTGTGTGTGTGTCTCTGCAAATGTCTGACCGCATCCAGCAGGCACACGCTGGGCCAGGAGGGGACGAAGCTTTGATGCTGGCAAACACAAGCTCAGCTGTGCACACAACGAACACACTCCTCCATTATTTGTTTATTTTCTGCTGAGAATGCCAACTAATTATCAAAGAATGAAGCCGCTCTGAGATTCGGGAGGCATTAGGCTATTATTTCAAATAAAGGCCTGCTTGCGTCTTGTCTTTGTTCTGTGGATTATACTGTAGTTGGTACGCCGGACACACGGTCACACACCGCTGTCCTCCTGTAAAAATAGAGTCTGGCCTGCTGGGCTGCAATCATTAAACAAATCACTCTTTTTGCCTAAAATTAACTCTGAGAAACGTGTGTGGCTGTGGACGGACCTCCGTGCCAAGAACACAGTCACTTTGTTAGGTTTAATGTGCCGGAGGGGGTGCATGAGGGTTTAGTTTGTTCTTTGTTGGGACATTTCTGCCGCACGGGTCGCTAATGAGGGGACGGTGGGAGAGTGTGTGATGCGCTTTCATCCCATCATTGCAATATGGGGCAGAAACGACTCTTTTAAGCACTTGAGTGAAAGTTGAGATCTTTTTGGCTCCATCTTTTGTCCAGGTGTTTTTTCACGCAAAAAAAATAAATAAATTGTATGAACATTAAGATTCATTGCAATAAAAGCTGCTTTTTTCTCAGAATTCTAATGAATTCTCAGCATCATTACTCCAGTCTTCAGTGTCACATGATCCTTTATTTCTGCAGAAATAATTCTAATATGATGATTTGATGCTCAATAAATGTATATGGTGTGTGTGTGTGTGTGTGTGTGCGTGTGTTGATTGTGAAGAAAAAGTCTGCAAAATATAGTTTAAAGTGTGTATGTCAGGTTATTTTTTTTTAGATATATTAAATAAGGTATGTCTGAGTGAAAATGTAATTATCATTAAAAGTATTACTGTAATTGCCCTACAGTACGCTTTATAGCCATTTCTGTCAAGATCATATTTTTAAAACACAGCTGAGCTGTGACGTCAGAAGAGGGAGACGTGCCAAAATACATCAACTTGTCAAACGTGTATTTCCAATAACTATTTTGTGTTAACCATAATGTACAAATTTAACCTGACATAGGCCTACACACTTAAAAGAAAATGTATATATATATATATATATATATATATATATATTGTTTGGTGTCTGATATGACCTGGACTGGTTTTCTGAAATTATTGTTACTATTAGTTGTAGTAATTCTCATTATTATTCAAAATGAATTATTTCACCGAAATCGTGTTTCCAATATGACAGACATATTTTAGACACAGGTTTTGTGAGATCCACCCTCACATTATTCGGCACAAACCTACAGTAATATACATAAAGACACTGAATGGATGTGGCACCTGAGCTGCACTAGAAACACGCCACACATATTGTGCTAAAAAGATGCTTGTAAAAGAAGAAAACAGAAATTGAACAAATTGTTCAGACGTAACGTTCCTCCGCTTGTCAAGCATGATTTCTGGTCTGTTTCATCTCCAATACATCAGTACACACTCGCAATTAGAGGAACGGCAGAATCCGCACAACCGTATTTACTTATTTATGTATTTCAAAGAGTTGATATGGCAGAAGACATGTCTCGCTGAGCATTAGTGGCAGACCGCATTAGCACACACACAGCGGACAGGCTTTCAGAGAAGAGTGTGTGACGTCTGATGCACATTATAGCATGAGCATGTCTGTGGGGGGTGCATGTACACATATTGACCTATTGAACATTTATGGGATCCAGTAATTTGTGTCCATCAAATGCTTAACATTTTTGTAGAAACAATGATAAAATTTTTTCAGGATTCTTTAATGAAGAGAAAAGAACAGCATTTTAATTAAATATATTATACAATTCTATACTGTCACTTTTGATCAAATTAATGTCCTTGCTAAACAAATTTATATAAAGGTGAAACTCGAAAACATTTTATATTGTGCAAAAGTTCATTTATTTCAGTAATTCAACTTAAAAGGTGAAACTAATATATTACATAGACTCATTACATGAGATATTTCAAGCCTTTATTAGTTATAATTGTGATGATTATGGCTTACAGCTTATGGAAACATTTTCACAATATTCTAATTTTGAATTTGGGGTTTTCATAAGTTGTAAGCATCATCAAAATTATAACAAATAAAGGCTTGAAATATCTCACTTTGCATGCAATGAGTCTATATAATATATTAGTTTCTATTTTTAAGTTGAATTACTGAAATAAATATTCAGTAATATTAAAAATTTTCGAGTTTCACCTTTATATACATTATTAATTACTACTTCCCCCAAATGAATGGTTCATGGTTTCTTGGGCATCAAGTTATCATATTATACTGATTTCTGAAGGATCATGTGACACTGAAGACTGGAGTAATGATGCTGAAAATTCAGCTTTGATCACAGGAATAAATTACATTTGACAATATATTCAAATAGAAAACAGTTATTTTAAATTACAGTAACATTTCACAATATGACAGTTTTTACTGTATTTTTGATCAAATAAATGCAGCCTTTGATATAAAATATATATTTTATAAAATCACACAGACTCCAAACCTTTGAATGGAGGTGTAAATGTGTCACTTAAGACATTGAGGAATACATCTCTGAATATATATATATATATATATATATATATATATATATATATATATGACAGTGAATCTTATATAAACTGTGTTTGGCCACTGAACATGTCCGTCAGGTTGTAACTGGACGGGTCTGTGTTTTTACAGGACTATCTTCTTTTAGCGAATGTGCGGTGGAGTGAAGATGGCATGGTTCTGTGTGATAATGCAGGATTCACACACACCCTCCGGTCTTCATTATTCTCCAGAAAGTTCTGCTGTGTGTAATGCGCCGGGGAAATGCATGACGGAAGTGCACAGAATCTCTTACCGCACATCAAACCAATACAGAGGATCTACCTTAATGCACATTTCTTGCACAGAGTGACGCCACTCATTCTTGGAAATCCGAGCTGTGCGATGTTCATTACCTATATTTCATAGCCGTTATATTTGAGCTTTATCTTCACCCGACACAGAGCTGGGGTTTGTGGGATACGCTTTAGAAGAAGCACCTTGAGCTTAAAACGAGAAATGCAGAGGTGGGCGCCGGACTCGTTATTTAATTAAAGCCTGTCAGAGTTGGAGAGAAAGAATGGCTTTATTTATTCACTGTGTCTGAAACAGTCGAACTGCCCTTGTGTGTCGGCATGAATCTAGAGGAAGAAGGTTTTGTTTTGCCTTCCAAATTCAATTAATGTTGTTCACAAGGAAGGCTTTAAACATTTATACGAATGTATTCACTCCTGACAGTCCTGATCTCGTCCGCTTGTATTTTATTAATATTTATTAGTCCTGTTTACGCATGTATGTGTGTGTGTTTGAGATAAACTCAGAAACATATTCACATTGATTTTGATGGAAGGAGAGGAAGGAGTAACATTAGTGCATTGACCATTCCCCCCATTTAGTCATCAATATGTTGGAAGTATGTACATATGTTTTGATGCTCATAAATTTTATATACACCTGACATCCATAAGCAATCCTTAATAAACATTTCATGTACACTACCATTTAAAAGCTTGGAGTCGGTAATATTTGTAATGTTTTTGAGAGAAGTGTCTTCTGCTCACCAAGGCTGCATCGGTCTGATCAGACATGCAGCAAATTAATGTGACTTAACCAGAATTTAAAGTCTGAATAAAATGTTTTCAAAGCATAAACAGGGTCCAAAACTCGAACCACATGTCAAGGTCACCATCTCATTGGCACATTGACATAGTGTAAATTCAAGTGTGTCCTGTGTCCAGAAGCACTTCTGCTCAGATTAACATCTGATTATTTTGCTAGAAAAAAAGCAAAAATAATCCATTCATGCACAGAGTTGGAATTGTTAATAAGAAATTAAATTTCTTCATTATACATTATATTTATATTTTGTGGTAGCCTACAGATCATATAAACTGTTTCACAATCAAAGTCTTGCTGTAGTTCAGGCTTTACTAGAACAGATTTTCCTGATTGAATGTTGATTATTCTCCTCATATTCTCCATTGTTGCGGCTCCTCTCTTCCCAGTCGGTCAGTAACGCTCTGTTCACTTCCTGTCTCTATGAAGCCCCTCCTCCTGAAAAGCACACTGTGCTCTGATTGGACGGCTGGAGCAGTGTGTTGTGATTGGTCGAGCGCTTCGATTGAGTTTGGGAAATGTCCCGCCCCTTACCATAACCGCCAGTTTAACACACTAACTAACTCAACCAGGCCCCGCCCCTTTATTCTGCGCATTAATTATTATAATGAGGAATATTGTGACTTGTTCGTTCCCGGAAGAAACTCAAGACTACGATGGAGGCGTTTCAGGAGTTCAGAAACACTGACACTGATATAGAGAATAACTCCTGCTAGAGGGACTTTGTGCTTTTGAACTTTTGCAAAGATGTTCATGCTCAAACAGCAACATTACACACTAAAGAAAGATGAATGTAAAAAAAATAAACTCTGCTCGCAAGAGCGCATTTGTGGTGAGATTAAAATTCAAGAATACCTGAGAGCAACAGTGCATACTGACATACAATAGTAAGTCATGAAATCAGAGACTCTCTCTTCCACAAAATCCAATCTCAAGTGATCACATGAGATGCATGTTAATGTAAGTGTAGATAGGATTGTTTTTTAAATGCACACTTCCAAACTCTCCAACTCTTGCCGGATCTGAGATCAATCCTGCCGGGTTTTTACTCCAGGAGAGACAGGCTTTGATTTACAACAGCACAGAAACTATTGGCCATCATCTCCAGGGACCGAGTCTTCCTCACTATCCCAGTTCTCCGTTCAGCATCTCCACATGATGGTCACATGAAATGTGAAGTGACAGGCCGCCGGCGTCCACGCTTGCTTCTTAATATAATCCATTGCTGTCTGTGTCACATCCGTCAGCGGCGTCTGCCCGTATTGTCTGAGAGATAAGATGGTGTTCTGAAGAGTGGAAAAAATTAAGCTTATTCATATCCGATTTTGCCGCTTCCAAATACATAATGCAGAAGGAGACGGCGAGCCATTGTATAGAGAACGGTTCAAGAAGGAATCTCAAAACTGTTCAAATGAAGTATGTGTGCAATGGAAAGAATTCAAATATCCCGTGTGGAAATGGTTTGATACATTCAGAATAATGTACACAACTGCATTATATCATCGGGTAATGATCACTTATGCACCATTGTTTTGCTCAATCAACACTATGTTTTCCATTCATCTATTTGTATGTGCATATTGCACTGTAAAAATATATATTTTCATGACTTATCACTTGTTTTTATCTTTTGTCAAATCAACTTCGATAACTAATGTGTGAAGATAACATACTATTTTAAGTTTCTGTTTATTAAACCACTCTTCTTCATTAACTCAAATTTTTAATTACAACAAACTCAAAATTTTAAGGCAAGAAGGTAACTTGTTTTTTTTAGGTTAAACCAATTTTTTTTTTTTTTTACAGTGTGGGATATTGCGTTAAAAAAGCAACGGATAGAAATGTCAAGATGTGCATAAATTAAAAAAATACATAAGATAAGAAGACATGCACATAAACTACGTTGGAAACACATTTACTGAATAAATTCATCAATGTGAAAAAAAAAAAAAAAAAAAAAAAACTTAGCCTCAGCAGAGGCTGTGATTGGATAACTGGACTAACCAGTGGACCAATGGCATCGCAGCATCTCTAATGTTGGTTTGGTGTTTCTGAAACGTCAAAGTCTGTGATCAGAAAGATTTGGTTAGAATCAGAAATCATATCAGAAAGATAATTCCCTCCAGAAGCGTCTCACTCGAGTGTGTTACCGAACACCAGCATCCGAACGCCAGAGAACACGACAGCGTTTACCGTGTTTCGTTATTTGCATATGTTTATGCGATATATTCCAATTTTGCGCATAAGTTACATTCGCAGTTTCTCCCTCTTCATAATCACACAGATAGCCATGTAAAATAGAAGTGTGCCTATTTAATTTCACTTATGGCGCTTTTCCACTGCACAGTACCAACTCGCCTTGGCTCGCCTCGCCTCGACTCGCCTTTGTTTGGTTTTCCACTGTGTAAAAGTTGTACCGGTACCTGCTTCCAGGTACTTTTTTTCGTATCACCTTCAGCGAGGTTCTAAGCGAGCTGAGGCGATACTAAACTGTGACGTGACACACGGCAGACTACTGATTGGTCAGAGATAATCGTCACTATTCACTGCGTCATTATTGCACACGCCAGACGGAGTATCCTGAATAACCCCGACAACCCCGACAATCAGATTGCGTGATATACCCATTACTAATATTATGTAAAACAGCATACACTTGATTTCCTCCATTGTCCTGTGTGTGTGGGTAGCGGGTGTGTGTCGCGTCGCTATGACGACCAGAGTACGAGGTACTGGTAATGGAAAAGCGCCATTAGACACTTCACTTAGTAGACAGTGTTGGGGAAAGTTACTTTTAAAAGTGATGCTGTCACGATCTACTCTGAGACACAAGAAGGTTGAGGATCCAAATGCAGTTTATTTAACAGGGACAATTCAAACACATAATGCACAGTACAGGCCAGGTCAAACACAGGCAGAAGACTAAACCAGAGACAGGCAAGAAATCCTAAACCAAGAGACATAAGACCAGGAAAACACTCAGAGACACAGTGTAAACAACTAACAAGACTTCGCATGAATGTGAAATATGGGATGAGCTAAACAAGGTAAAGACATACAGGTAAATGAGATCATGGCTGATTAGTCTGGGCAAAGGATTATGGGAAATGTAGTGATTGTCCGGCTTGAAGTACAAATGCGTTACAATATTGCGTTACTCGTTAAATATCTAATTGCGTTGGTTATCTGAACTAGTATACTGAACCTGTTTTTGTACATGTGAGATGAGTAAATTCTCACTTTAATGTATATCTGCAATAATGTCATGTTCACACACAACGCCTCTGAACTTACTCATGAATCCTCTCAACATGAGGACAGGAGAGCTGTCAGTCAAGGGGATAACAACGTAACTTGCATAACTTATTTGAAATAGTAACTCACACATAAAAGTCATCTGATTACTTAACGCACATTACTTGTCATACATTACCCCCGACACTGCTTACAAATATAATATTAAATAAAAGGCCACTGAAGTGTACTTAAAGAGAAGCTATGCTTCTTAAAATATACTGTATATATTTTAAATGTACTAAATTGCAACTTCATGTGTATTAACACATATAGATGCATGACATACAATTTTTTGACAGAAATTACATTAAAGTATATTTTAGTTAAATGCTTGACAGTAGCCTACATGCAACATTACTTTAACCATGTTTCAAAGACAATATAAGATTAAATTGCATAAATATGTCTGTACGTCATACTTAAGCCCTACCAAGCTAATTGCATTTAATACACATTTAAATTGCAATATTTAAATACAAATAAGTGTGTGAAAATGTGAACTTTAGTATATTTTTTAAGGTATATTGCAAATGTACAACATATTTCACAAGGATATCAGGATGTCTAATGTTCACTCTGATCTTATTCCCTGCAATAAACATTGATGGTGACCAGAAAATGACAAGCAATGAAAAGCAATGAAAATCCATATTACTCCAGCACACGCATTTTTATTCATTTAGTGTTAAAAATGCTTCGGCCTCATGACATCTCTACCAGCAACAGGCTAAGCATCTGTCATTCATGTGAACTTTTAGCCAGCAACATGCAGACTAAATAGACAACTTTGATGTGCTTATAACATGTCATACATTATTTGTGATTCGAGATGTTTTGTGTGCTGCGTTACCCTACTTGCTGTATTGTGTACAAATCTTTGTGTTGTTTTTTAAAACACTAAATTATGTCATAAAATGTAAAGCTGTGTTTATCCAGTATCTGCCCAAACGCAGCTCAAATCATTTAGCCTGGGGTTTCGGTGTGTTACATCATGTCATTTTGAAAAACACTGATTGTGTTGACCGAACTAAACGTGTATTAGATCCCAGAAGAGACACTTCTGCGCTTACACGTATACACACAAGTTACATGTTATGGAATATAGTCAGGCTACTCTGGTGTTGATGTGTTTGTGATCTCTTCTCTATTCGAAGCCCGGTTTGAGATCAGAGCAAGAACACAGTTTGACCAATTTACTGTTTCTCTTAGTTGCTATGGAAACAGGAGAAAGCTTTCTGAGTTATGGACAAATATCAACAGAACTCAGGTTTGCAACCAGATTGAATGATTATATTCCTCATCAACAAACTGATAATTCTGTTCAATCATAAAATACATGTGAAATCCATATTGACCCATGCAGTTCTGTTGTGTACGATTTATCAGTGCACATTGTAAAAAATAAAAAAAGCTGTAACATTTGGGTTGTGATGTTCATACTAAAGTATTAATATGAAGTAGCTTTAATCAAACAGTCCTGAAGCAGCCAATCAGATGTACGTTCCCTGTACAACTACGTAACTCGCTGCTTCACTACTCAACCCAGTCTCATATAAAAACGTACCCTGACTACGTTGGTCCAAAGTGCAAAACGTAGAGGGGTTTCAATAATGGCCCTTGAATTGTATGACGGTTAATTTTTTTTGCCTATTCTTTTCCTATTGTTTTGCGTCCAAGTCACGTGACTTTCAAGATTCCGTCCGTGAGAACAAAAAACATGGACATTTCTCTCATTTATAGTGAAAAAAAAAAATCTATATTTTGTGTTAGTTTCTGCATAAAAATAAGTTTTGATTTACATTTCTAGCGAGAAATATATATTTTATTTTCATAACTTAGTGAATGTACATAATCACTAATAACTTATTTTAATGAAACTGTTTGAGATCGAATTAACGATAAATGTTTTGATATAAATCACAGACATGGCATCTGAGGATTATTTCAAATTTTTCTCAGTTATTTTGCTTTTTTTCCAGATTCAATCATAGTCTCGTTCTTAAGCACTAGAGCTTGTTCACACATGCGCACTCTTCAAACACTACACTTTAAATCTCTTGACAAACTAAAAGACGTAAATTACATTTGTATGTATTCTAAATAAAACAAATATAGATTGTACAGATTGTCAGCTTACTTATTGACTCAAGATCAGGATTTATTGAGTCCACATGTCATGCAAACTAGAAACTCTGCTTCTAACCACAGGTGGAGATCTGTCGCTCACACACACAACTTTGCGATGCGGTTTGCGAATGTTCGTTATAACGATGGTTTCGGGAAACAGACTCGCTGAACTGCTTATAACGATGGAACTTGAGAATATAGTTAACACTGCTTTTGGGAAGCGCAGCCCTGGATGAGAAAAACGGCTTGATTTAGACTGAATCATTTAAAAGTACTCGTTGAGGTAAAGTCAGAGGTAATCTTCTCAGCTCCGAATTGTTTAATGAATTTTTGCCCACCCACTCAGAAGAGCTGATAGCCGTCGTGTGTCCAGACGAACGGGCAGTGAATGTACGGCTAATGTGTTTCTCCACGAGCAGGAGAGCAGAGCCAACTGTTCATCTCCATCCCCTCTCCTCCGCTGTGAAGCAAACAGAATCAGGACTGTGAACATCTGCCGCATCTGATCCCGCTGATATTGAAACAGGCATTATCGGGTCAGGAGAACACAAGGAAAGAGCGTCTCTGTGACTCAAAGACCTTCTCCTCACATCTCGGGAACAAACATCTACGAGAAATCTGGCTCACGACTAGAATTACACTTAAATCAAATGTTAAATGATGACTAACACGGTTTTATAATTATAATGATAATGTTAATATTGTTCTCTGTTAGTATTGTTCTGTAGATTCACTGTTAATGATTTGACATAAAACGGCATTCGCAATTCAGTTTACTAACACCTTTCTTTTTGGCATTAGATTCTCAGTTGGAGAAATGGTACGGTGTGACTTTATTCAATGGGAACTGAATGCATACTGAAAAGTTTGACTGGTGATTGGAGGGAAAGAGGGACAGGTGATGTCGGCTGAAACCAGTTGTATCACCAGAAATTGTTCATAATAAGAATGGGGATGTGACTTAAAAAGAAAATGCTGATTATTCAACTAACCTGAACTCTATAACCTAAGAATGTACCTTAAATGTACACTGTGTAGCTTTGTAAGTGTTTTATTAGCTACAATCAATGTCTTCATTCACAAATATGTCCTCATTGGTCTAAAATTACCAATTGCCAATGACCTGACTTATCCTCGTAAGCAAAGAATTTCTCATCTTTATTTACATGGGACGGGTAAGTCCATGGATGCTTCCATGTCGTTCCGCCATTTTGTAAAACTATAATAGCAGAGAGGGACAAAAAGCACTATAACGTTACCTCAACGCGTTTTCGTTCAGAGCCAGCGTCACATGACTGAAGCGGTCAAGGAGGTCAGTGAGAGGCGCTGGTCACTGTCCCGGCAAATTTGAAAGGCTGCACTGCATATATATATATATATATATATATATATATATATATATATATATATATACTGTATATTATATTATTTATATCTCCATATGGTTAGAGTTTCTCTTCCACTTTTGTGGTTAAGGTCTCTGAAGGCTCACATGCACCTTCATTTTTCTAAGGCGTTCTTCTCTTTAGATCATAGAGGTCTTTGTGTCTCAGTGTGTCGTGTGTGAATGTGACAAAGGTCAACTGTAATATGAGCGCTCTCAGTGATGCGCAGCGGTCAGCAGCGGGGTTATTTTCAGCACCTTCGTCCAGCAGCAACTCCTCAATGTGCACTAATTATTATACGTACTCTGTTTCCATGCCACTGAAGAGGAATTCGGTCTCAGAGGATGTGCTGCTGTCTCATTCAGTGTCTTTGCACACACACACACACACACACACACGCATGCCTGAAACAACATATGCACATGACGCCAAATATGTGAATCACAAACTAGTGCAATTTTTACCAGGCATATGCTTTTATGTTTTCTGGTGGGACTTGAGACAAGCTCCGGCTTGCATAACTCTAGTGTGTCTATCGTCAGCTTCCGATGAATCCGCTCAGCCCATCTGTTCAGGTGCAAACCAAGTGACCCTCTCAATATGGCCCAGCTCTAATTTTTCTGGATTGCTGTCATTAGTGTTGTGGCGCTTTCACTCGGACTCATACATACAGAGTGGATGTACACGCGGCGAGCTTGAATAAAAATGGAAATGGGTCATTTCGTTGGCTGGCTTTCATTCCCTCTGATTTTATGTGTGGCATGATGGAGTTAATTATGGCTGTCAGCATCTTTTGATATTCACAGGTACAGTGAAAGGATGGAGGTGTGGAACGGGGCACAGATGTGCTTAGACCTCAGGGGAGAGGAACTGCTTTAAGTGCGCTTGATTTTTAGCACTGCTGCTATGAGGTATTATCATAATTTCACCAGCACAATGGGCTCTTCACACTCAGGGTTTACTTCACTCTTCTCTGTGCCAGTCCTCCACCCACTCCTGTATTTATATCACCTCTTTTTAAAGGAAAGTCCGTCTCCTTAAAATATTACCTCACACATACGGCAGCTTTCTGCTCAGGTGTGATTTGAAATGTAACAAACATTTCCAACTTTGCAAGTGAACATAACCTTAATTTTCCACATGCATCCTCAAGAATTGAAGCAGATTGATAGTACAACTGAGAAGGGAGAAAAAAATGATATGCATTCACTCACATAACATTTGTGATGGGAAATAATAATAAGCTTTTGCGATAAAACAACGTTTCTAAGGGAAATCCAAGCAGATCATTCTTTGCTTGGACAATAACAACATGCATTGGACGACTGTGGCTGTCAAACACTGGATGGCAGTAATGAACCGCACAGCAGGTCAAGAGGTTATACTTATTAGACATACCCACAAGAGCCAGCTTTTGAGGGGGAACTCAGATGAGCTGTGTGGCGCAGCACTCCAGTCCAGATGATATACATCAACCAGCCAACACATCAAATCAATACAAATGTGATAACACAGCTTAAACCAACCAAAGCTAGTCTGCTGGTTGTATCTGGCCTCTCAAGCTGGCCAGGTTTGTCTCCTTTGATGCTGGTGTGTTTGTGAGACCTTGACTTATACCATGAGACTTGGATCTGCTTAGTTAGTTAGTTTGTTTTCTGCAGGGATTTCAGCAGTCTGGCCTTCTTCGAGTAACCTCATTCGCAATTATCATTTTTTCATTTTGTAACTCACTGCTTAAAGGAGTAGTTCAATTCAGAATACAAATATCCTGATAATGTACTTACCCCATGTGATCCAAGGGGCCCTATTTTAACGTTCTGAAACGTATCAAACGCGAAGCGCAAGTAACTTTGTGGGCAGATCTCGGCGTTGTCGCTATTATACCGGCGGGACAAACGACTCTTGCGCCCGACGCAAATCTAAAATGTGTTGGTCTGAAGTCGCTTCATTACTCATAGATGTGGTTTGGGGCGTAACGTGAAATAAACCAATCAGAGCGTCCTCTCACATTCCCTTTAAGAGCCGGCGCGCTTGTTCCATGGCGCATCGCTATTATAACGGCGGGTTTGCCAGCGCACCCCAGGAGCGATTCACAGCCGAGGAGACCGACGTTCTCGTCAGGGCCGTAAAACACCGAGAAGTGACATTGTATGAGGATGATGGAGAAACACACACAAATTAGCTTCGGTTAAACAGGCGTATAATAATTTGGGTAAATGTGTAATCTAGATTTATGCCTATTTTTTCACATCTTCATGGACACAACAATGATTTCCCTCGTGTGTTAATATTTTTCCTTGTAATAATGTATTATTTGCAAAAATGAAAACTGCTGCGTCTGTTTAGATGAGAGAATCAAAGTGTGTGTGTGTTGTTCACACGCTACATAATGGCCAAGCACACGCCCTTAAAATAGCATATGACTGACGCAACGCACCACTGTCTTCAGACTCGTTTTTTCCTGGTCAGTGGCGGAATTGTTTTTTTAAAATGGCAAAATATCACCAGGGGACGTTTGCGCCGGAACACGCCTCGTCTTTTCGCTGAACCGCCCCTCCCGAGCGCAAGATCATTCCGTAATTTACCTGTGGAGGGAAAAGTCTGCTGTGTGCGGATGCAAAATAGGGATGATACATGCGTCGGTGTACAAAGTCAATTGCACTGGGTGCAAGATAGGGCCCAAGATGTTCATGTCTTTCTTTCTTTCTTCAGTCAAAAAGTAATTAAGATTTTTGAGGAAAACATTCCAGGATTTTTCTCCATATAGTGGACATCAATGTGGTCCAACTGAAGGCTTGAAGACTCTTATTCCTCGGCTGGGACTTTGCAGATGCACTGAAACTGCAATTTGGACCTTCAACCTGTTGGAGCCCATTGAAGTCCATTATATGGAGAAAAATCCTTGAATGTGTTTCTCAAAAACCTTCCTTTCGTTTCGACTGAAGAAAGAAAGACATGAATATCTTGGATGACGTGGGGGTGAGTAATTTATCATTTATCACCATCATATGATGCATCATTGAATAATTTATCTATAGCCATAACTTTTTGCCAGAACAGTAATAACTTCGTAGGACATCCATCGTTCAAACCACATCATTAAAACATCTGTACAAACCAAGTGTAGTAACTTTGGCTAATTAATCAGTTCGATATCAATTTTTTTAATTGTTGATGCCAGATTATTATAACTTGTTTACATGGACAAAAGGAAGCTGTTAACTTTTATTTTATATCGTGTTTGCATGCAGCTTATGTAATGTATCTTCAACACTGCAGTAAATAACAAATATGACATCTGAATATACTATACTTTGTTGTTTTGCTTGCATCAAACATGCACACTCAACTAAAAACAAAATCATGTATATTAGAATAAATACTAAGAATGCACAACATTTTACATTGCCATCTTTTTCCCAAGAACATGATTTAATTAATGTCAAGCTAATGTTGGTTGACAGAACTTGGGACCATATGACTAACAATGTGCAGCTTAGATCAGATTGTAATTCTGTTGCTTAATGTAAAATTGAAATGCAAACATGAACCTGATTTTCTTGTGTTTTTATTTAAGCACAGAGTATACTGATGAACAGCCATAATGGGAGCTGTACTCATAAAACAAGACTAATTTCATTGCAAACAACATGTTTATGCTGACAATGGCATTTTAAGGTTCAGCGTTATCATTTTCTGAACTTTATCTCAAGAGCCTTCTCTAGCACAGTGAAATTGACTAAATAAGGTTCAGCTGGGGTCATATTGAGAAAAAAAGCAGTTGTCAGCAATTTCAGTGAATGCTTTGGATACAGTGTTCAAAGTGTCATGGTTAGGAAGGTCATGTAGCATTTTTCCCCATTTGAGCACAACAGCTGACATTTAGCTATAGGTTCATAGTGAGCGCTCTTAAAATAGTCACAAGGTCCAGAGATTCAGTTCTTGCAGCATCATATGCTGAATATCAAAGTTTATTAGCACTTACAAGGTCCTATCCATATTCTGATGGTTTTTACAGAGTGGTTTGTTCATATATAATTCACCTAATATATATTTAACAATTTATTCTAATGCTGTGTTCACACCAAACGCGAGTGATTTCAATGTTAAGTCAATGTAAAGACGCGTTTACGCGCGTCTGGAGGTCCTGCGGCGCGAATGAGGCGGATTGAGCGTCTGACGCCCAACTTTGGCGTCAATTCGCGCCGGGTTAACCAATCAGGAGCCTGCTTGCTGCTGTCACGTGGTGAAGTAACGTGATAAACGGGGGCAGGCCCTCTTTTCAGTTTATAATGTCATTTTAAATGTTTGGCCTCAATAAATTATTTTGTAATATGACTAAATGCCTGCGTGAAAGAATGAATGACATTGTTCAGATGTTAACTTTGAATGTGACACTGAACACTTGCAGTCGTACATTTCTGAATGAGATGAAGAAAAACTCACATAATTAAAGAAGTCGTTTGACCTTCGTTATAACGAGTCATTAATGTATTTTAACTTGCCAATTTAAACATTTCTGGTTTACCAGCGGCAGACGTCAGGAGGACTAGCCGAGGTAAGGCTGCTCCAGGCGGGTTACATGAGCGCTGAGCGCTGAGCGTCTGGATCTCACAACTCCGAAATGTCAGATACATTTTTTTAAATAGGCGCTATCTTTATAAATAAACTACAGATTTGAGCTTTAAATAACTACATTCTCGACTGAACAACTCTTAAAACTACATTTCGTGAGACAATAACAGTAGTATTTTAAAATTTTGTGGCCTTTCTTGCAAACAGAACCGCTTAGCACTGGCCCCTCCCACAATAAGCGGATTTCGCCTCGGTCCATTTTGCTTTGGATGCGCGAATGCATTCAAAATGTTCAAGCTTCAAACTAGACGCGATATACGCGAATTTGATGCTCTATTTGCGTTTGGTGTGAACGCAGCATTAAACAACTATTCTGATTTCTGATTTTTGATCAATAAAAGGAGATATTCAAAATCCCTTCGGTAAAAAAATTTAAACCTGGTTTAATCCCAATGATCAATTAGATAATACATAATTTGCATTTTAAACATGATATTTCAGATAAGATAAAAATGCATGTAATGTAACCAGAGAACGAGACGTGGTGTCGATGACTGACACTAGGGGTCATACTTCGGAGCTCCAATCACTCTGATACTTAAAGAAATGGCCAATAAAAATTGGTGATTGGAATTTGCATGCGCCACTTCTCCGGACTTATGTGTATAAAGGAGCGGCGTACATCACTCATTCAAGTTTGTGCTGAGATGTTCTCTATCCTTTAACACTAGTCAATGACTGACACTAGGGGTCCCAACGGGACACAAGTCGAAGTGACTGACAGATATGGAACAATTGTCTTCTTGTACTGCAATTAGTCAACTGCAGAGGAATGGTAATATCTATTAGTTAAAATGTTTACCCTATTCACCTGTAGCTAATGCGAAGTGCAAGATGTTGAGAGATCATGTTGACTAGAGAAATGTGTATTAAAAGAAACATTCTCAAATAGTGATCTTCTCAATTTAAAATGATGTCTGCATAGGTTCAAAAGGCTTCCAAGCAGCCAAGATGACAATTACCAGGACACGTCAGACCTAGTTCTCAAAGCCGTGTGGCTTGACTTCACATAAATTAGAGCCTTAATAAGATATCAACCAGAATGCAAGAGCAGCCACCCTAAGACCCGTCTGTTCACACTCAGCAGAATCTGGAGCTCTTGAATGCTTAATGCCACTTTTGTGGAAGGATTGCCAACCCAGCAGAGAGGCTTTTCCCACACCTCCAGAAGAGAATCAAATGCATGTAGGTGAGCAAAATATGCACGACATTAATACCAGAAGCGGTAACAGAACTTAAGTGCATGCCATCAATCCCTTCCAAAAGCGTAGGTTTGTATGGTGTACATCCTCCCAGGTGTTCTGGGGCTCCTTTATAATTCAGTTACTGCTGTAAAAACCTCTTACACAATAGAGCCCCACGGACATGAACCAGGAGACTCTGACAGATGGAGAAAGACAGACCATCTCTCAGTTGGCCTTCTATTGGAGCCATCCTCATCTAAATTGCACATAATTGTCAGTTTTAAGCGCTGGATGCTGGCTGGATGCTTGCGTTTGAGATGCATGCCAAAGTAAAGGGGTTTGGGATATAAAACACTTGTTAGCTTTCATGTTTGCTTATTGTTGCCTGTCACTGCAGCGTTTGATGGTTTAAGGAATGTTTAAAGATACTCAAAAGAATGCATTATAGTAAAACAAAATTAAAACAAAAAAAATAATTAGTTCTACTCATTCTTTAGCATAGCATACACTCTTATAATTAAAGTGATAGGACCATTTTGCATTCGCAAATAACCTCTTTTAGTCTGAAGAACATTGTAAAGGGGACCAAGTCTTTATTTAGTTTTTGGGGTCTACTGAAAATAGCTTTTCATGCTTGAATGTTCAAAAAAACACATTATTTTCCTCATATTCCCCATTGTTGCGGCTCCTCTTTTCCCAGTCTGTCAGTAATGGTCTGTTTACTTCCTGTCTCTATTAAGCCCCTCCTACTGAAAAGCACACTGTGCTCTGATTGGACGGCTGGAGCAGTGTGTTGTGATTGGTCGAGCGCTTCAAGTGAGTTTGGGAAATGTCCCACTCCCCTTACCATAACCGCCAGTTTAACACACTACTAACTAACTCAACCAGGCCCCGCCCCTTTATTCTGTGTATGCCTTGGGTGTGAATTATTAACATTGCACAATAAAGAATGTTGAAAATGAAAAAAAAACAAAAAAAAAAAACACAGCATAATAGAATTCATTTTAATAATGTAAAGAACCTTTGCCCTTTGGAAAGGTTCCATGCATTCTTAGAAGAAAAGGTTCTATATAGACCATAAAGGGCTTTTCATTTTATTTCCTTTTTAATTTTGTTTAAATGTTATAAGTTAAACAGCTCATAAGCATTTATCTCTAGAAAACAATGTAATAACCTGTTATAATTTAATTATTATGCAATCATTTAAGACATGTCTCCTTATCCTGAACCTTAATTTCTACGAGTGTGGATGTTTAAAGGTTGTTCATAGTTGCCAATAAAGAATCTTTGTTTTGTAGGTACGTAAGCACATCTTCTCTGTGGCACTCTGAAAAATGGCCATGCGTGTTTATTTTTTGAATATTTATCTCATTAATGATTAAAGATTGCCGACGAAACGTGACGGTCACACACATGGACTGCTCTGCCAGCCCATTACTTAAAGAAACAAGAGTTAGGGAGCCAAAGCCAAATAACATTCCCAGTGCCAGGGGAAGTGCATTATTTTCTCTTGTTTTTCCCCCCCGTTCCCTTCCGCTGAGAAGGGGTGAATGGGCTGAATACCCACAGCAAGGAAAAGAGGACACAACACTCAAATCTTTGGCACGGGTAACTGGCAGTGGCTACACCGCTGAGGAGTGAGCACGGCTGCCCATTGCCTCTGGTTGTTGAGTTACAGGAACATCACTGGGCCGAAGGGCTGAAGCCACCCTGAAGAGCGCCTGGGGCTGCCAGGGAAATATTGACTTTCAGACCAGAGTGAATATTTGAATTCTGCTCTACAGGGAAATTACTTAATGGTGGTTGTTCAAAATGAATGAGAGTTTGACTATATTGCTTTTATAGGCTATTGTCATATTGCTGTTATATACTTTAAAATAACACGTTATATGAATTCAATTAATAGATGACAAAAATGCACAAATTAATCATTTCTCAGCCATCTGTTGGGATCCTTGTAATATTGGCATCTTGTAATTAAAAAAATAGAATTACATACACTTATGTAATTATGTTTGAATAAAATACCACATAAGAAAAAGAAAAGTTATGCTCTGGTAAATCATAATTATGACATAAAAATCTAAATTGTGACATGTTGAAATTTTGTCATAAAAGTTTAAATTGTCGAAACCATTACTAAATATGCCTATTGTTGAAATTGTCGCAATTTTTAGATAAAAAGTGTATTTTCAACTTTTTATGTCTTAATTTATACATGCTATGACTTTGACTCAATGTCATAATTTTGTAATCATATTTTCACTTTAAAAGTCAGAATTTCAACTTAGAATGTCATAATTTCAGCTTTTTATGACATAATTACTACTTAATTTATTAATATCATAATTATAATTTACCAATTTTTTTTTTATGTGACAAAAATGGGCTTCCATATATTTTGGGAAAATAATACTTTCATTGAGCATAGATGCATTCAATTAGCAGAAAGTGACAGTAAAAGTAAATACTTTTTTTGTGATGTTACAGAATAATTATGTTTCAAATAAATAAAGATTCTTCAACGTTTTCTAATAATCAAAGAATGCTGAAAAAAAAAACGGTCTCAGATATATATGAAGCAGCACAACTGTTTTCAACATTGATGATAAAGCAAATCAGCATATTAGAATGATTTCTGAAGGATCATGTGATCAAGACTGGTAAATGCACATCGCAAGCCTTATTTTGTTATTTGAGTAAGCATTATGGTAGATCTTATACATTGATGTTGATAATATTTCTGTCATGACAACTCTCTGAGTGATTGGTGTGGTAATGGGTATGACAATGTTGTTTGGTCTTGATGGAATAGATCTGCTACACTTCTGCTGTAGTACGGGAGTTGCTACTGTACTGCCAATACACACACGACCCGCTGCTGTGAGCAAGTAAGATATTCAGCTGCTGTACAATATAGCGAACATGAATTACCCATAGCAGATCTCTACAGGTGGAGCTGGGGAAGGTGGAGGGTTTCTGAAAGCACTGCACTGCTAAGGCAAATGCTACCCAAGTATTTGAAGGTTGTGCAGCGAGCTCATTGGCTACTGATACAGCAGGAACCAATCAGCTGTGTCCTGTTATGACAGGTGAGTTCAAGGACCTGTTAGCCTGCGCCATCTAGAGTTCCATGACAGAACTTTATTTAAATAAATGTAGTTGGTCACCACAATACCTAAATAATACATATTGATGAGTAATTTATAATCAAATTTATTTTTAAATATATATATTCGTTCACTCACTAAACATTTGTGTTCTTTGCAAGTGAATGCAACATGTTTTCAGGTTTTTCAAAGCAAAAAGTTTCACAAAAGTTTCTCTACATTAACTTTATTTGCAGAACTATATAAAAGCAATATCACATTTCCATCTATGCATCATGATTACTTGTTGATTGTGTGATATTGCTTACATTTATTTCCCCCGCAACTGTTTTATTTTATTCTGTTTATTTGGTTTCACAAAATGTTTCCTTGATGTTTTAAAGCAGCATGTTTATCATATCTATATATATAATGTAGTCTACCTCATTAACCTAACAGATTGACTGTAAAAAAGACCTGATGCAGCGTTTGCAGCCTGGAGTCACCAGGGGTTTGCTAATGGCTAGCACCAGGGGCGGACTGGCCATCGGGAGCACCGGACATTTCCCGGTGGCCTGACGGTCGTTCTGGCCTGCCGGCCGCCAAAAAAAAAAAAAAAAAAAAAAAAAAAAAAAAAAAAAAGGTGCAGACGATCAGCCTGGCATGTGATAGGCTGGTGTGCAACTACGAATTAATTGACGGATCTCTCAATGGACGAATCATAATGGCGGAGTGAGAATGACAATCCCACCCAACGTCACGAAGCAGCTGCCTAATATCTGACTAAATAGTTCAAAAAATGGAGCGTAAACGCAGAGGAGGAGCAGAGAGGGAGCGTTTAAGAAGGAAAAAAGCCCCTGGCCACAGACGCAGCAAGCTGCAAAATCTCAGCCATGTTCGCCAGTAAGGGAACAGGTCGGTCAAGATTACATTTACATTATATTTGTAATAATTTGGCAGACGAACGCTTTCATCCAAATAGTGTTAATTTCGTCAGACGAGACGAGACTAAAAATGTTCGTCAACGACCTTTTTTTCCATGACTAAGACGAGACTATGACGAGACTGCACCAATGTCCAAAAACGCTGACTAAGACTAAATTAACTTGCATTATTGTTGACGAAAAAAGACGAGAATGTTTTGCATAAAATAAAAACTAAGATAAAATCTCTCTTCATTTTCGTCTCCAATCGTCTCTACTTGCCATCATCAGGAGATAGAATAAGATTAATGTTAAAAACTTGCATTAAAAAAATCTATTACATTTTTTTCAGGTAATTATGACATTTAACCAATATTTGAGATGTGTGAAACACTATTTGACTGAAATGGTTATCAGAAATAATCTCAGAAATAATTTGTTATTTAAAAAAAAAGACTAAAATGTTTCAACTAAAACTTAGAAATATTGAGTTTCTTTTGACTAAAATTAGACGACTAATTAAAATTTGACTAAAATAACGAGACTTTTAGTCGACTAAAACTTGACTAACTAAGACATTTGGCACAAGACTAAGATACAAATCACTTAGATAATCACAATAGATAAAATTAAACCAACAAACGAGCAACAATATGTAAGTGGTGCTGTGTCAAGTCTCGTTTCGTCTACATATTTTTTATATAATAAATAAAAATTTATAAAAAGTAGACAGAATAGTGTTAGTGGGTCAAATTGTTTAAATAATAAATAAATCAAGTAGATGGTATGGAAAAGAATACAGTGTTAGTTATTTAGATTTTTCATTTCTAGTCTACAATATGTAGCCTACAATGTTTGTTTGTTTATTTATTTATTTTGAAAAGGTGACGAAGGAAGCAACAGTAGCACTAGAGCTGCAAATGCTCCTGCTGTTAAGCTAGAGGTGGTGGACAGTGAGTTTTTAAGGGTTATTTTTTTATTCATTTATATTGCATCTGGTAGTCTACCCGTTACATTAATAGGGTTAGCCTACAAGTTTATCAGTCCAGTAGATTACATGAATAGGGTGGTGGTGACTGCAGCAGCAGAGGTGGCCTGGCAGTGGAGTCAAATTCCCGGCCTGAATTATTGTCCCAGTCCGCCACTGGCTAGCACCCACTTTCATACGTATTTTGACAGCCTCTAATTGTGGCAATACTGCAAACTGAAATAAAGGGAATCACTGGTTCTTTTTAAAAAGTACCAACATATAATAGTGCATAGTATAATTCAGCCGGTATAATTCAGAGGTAACTTGATTCATTTACATTCTCTGGGGAAGCATTTTGATGCAACACATATCACAGACACAGGGTTTGTTGCATCATAAAGGGTAATGAGCGTCTGCCAGCCCCCGAGGTTTCTGCACACAGACTGTGGGAGTATTAAATAAAAGAACAATCTTAAGGACAAAGCAGTTACACACACATTGATCACCAGTCCACATTTCAAGACAGGAACAATGTGATTTTTTTTAATCTGCTCTCATATAATAACATCTTGCTCCATCTTAGTGGAATTCTCCCCGAGTGAAATGACTTGAGCTCCTGTGAAAGTCTCCAAAATTGTCTTTTGCCTCGAGGCTTTGAGATTGGGGGTCAAGTCTAAAGACATGTTCATTTCTCTGTTGTACACCTCAGCCTCAACACATCATGTTTGAAGTTGTTATGCTTTAGAAAGGACAATTGCTTTTAATGATGTTATACCACGACTGGGTGGGAAAAAGACTTTCAAAACAGAAAGACTTTCGGTACAAAGAGATGGGAATAATTCGGAAAATACCTATTACTTACTGATTGTCTGAACAGCTATATTAAACCTAGATTTGCATTTGCACAACAAAACACCACAAGTGTACAGTAAAAATGTGTTCCTATCAGCTGTGTATGAACACGGTACATACAGTAGCATGCCATTGTTTGTGCAGTGCAATGGTTAAGTATATTTAAGAAACAAATGACTAATGACAATTCTGTGCAATAAAATGCAAGACCAATCATGATTCAGTATGCAAATACTACAATAACGACATCATTGTCAGTTTGATTTTGAATTGCAATCATTCTAAAAAGTGTAAGTGTGAGACATTCATACTTTAATCTTAAATGTCAGAAGGACCTGAGGATTCTCAACAGCAACCTGTCTCTATGTATGTGTGTGTGTGTGTGTGTGGTCTGGTAGCCCTACATTTTTGGTCCCCCTGAGGAAAACAGTTTATAATCATACTAAGTGATGTTAAAAAAATAATAATGAGGGTTGGTGTAAGGGGATAAAAATCATTATGTCCATGGAAAGTCCCCATACAAGATGGAAACCCAACATCAATTTCACGATATTACTTATTTTCCTTGCCCTTCTAGATCAAAACATTTTGGCGTAGTCGGCAGGTTTTCGACACAATCAAACATGTATAGAGTAGAAAAAGATATATTCAAAGTGTACTCAACGTCTTACAAGTGCTTATCCTGCTGGACCAAACTCTATACATGTTAAGGTTTGCATCACATAACCAGCTCTGTATGTGTTTCTTTTCTTATCTAGTAAACTTGCTCTGAAGCTCACCTGATACCGCATTGCACTCGTGATGTGAAGCACTCGGGTACAAGTCCAGTGAAACAAGAGTCACGATAAAAGAGATCAGACTCGTCGAAGCAGCTGAAATGCCATGATTGCATCAGCACTCTTAGCACCACTCACTTAGCATTTCACTTTGAAAGAGTTGTGAAAGACACAAGAATCAATGTGATACAATTTTACAGAAATATCTCCACATGTTTTTACAGTAAGGGGTTGGCAAATAAATGACAATAAATCTCCCTCTGTCTCTACATTGTGACCCTGTCTTCTCTAAAACAAAGAAGTCAATTAGCGCTGTATTTAGGCTAAAGGCCAGACTCATTCAGCTTGGTGAATTAGGAGATATACACTCTCACAACCTCTTTCGCAGTCTCTCAGGTGGTGTTGGAGCTGCTATATTTGGACGTCCCCACTTCAGTTGACCTCATTCAGTGTAAAGCCTCTCCAAGCCAGAGCGACAGTCGAGATGTCCTTCCACGGGCTCGACGCTCTGCCGCCATCATCTGATCCAGAGAGGATTGCTATCTGTTGTTTCCAAATTGATGAAAACAAAAATTTAGTGGCTCATCATTTACACTGATATCCCAGGACACATGAGGTCATCAGGAGGAATGAGGTGTAATGAGCGATTTAGCGAAACGACGACATGCAAATGGAGGCGTTGTGTATCACTTACAGTGACAAAATGAATAAAAGCAGATCGCTATAAATGAGCGCTGTGTGTCTGTAGGGGGCTTTATGAGGGCAGAAAGAGAGCCCTGGTGTTTTTTTACCGGCACGCAGACTGAATGCTTATTCATTTTGGCCTTCAGCAGCAGGTGTGCCAACGCAGCAGCTGGCGCTTACCACAGCTGCACATGCCAACAGGGCCTCAAAGGTAAATTACATTACAAAGTAAGCTATTAAACCAACTGGATTTGGATTTTGCTCTTGCCAAAGCTGTACTGAGAAATAAATATATCTGCCACACATGTGATTTATTGTTCCTCCTATATTTTATTTAATCCTGAGTGGGGGAAAAATTAAATTGTTTCTTATGAAAATGTGAGTGCTTGTTTTTTCAGTAGCCATTTAGGGGTGGTTGCCAGGGTTTCCCTTGTGAACAAGAAGTGTGCTTAAATATGCACACTTCCTAACACGTACATATTTTTAAAACACTGCACTTGCAGATAATATGATTTTAATGAAATAAAAGGCCACATAAAGAGCATACTGTACATGACAATGTTTCTTAACACACTTTGCCACTTTAAAAAAAAAGCAAAACGTTGTCTTGTGAGAAAAATGGAGCTGCCAATCTCATCACGCTTTTAATCCATTTAGAAGTTTCTCTCAGGTCTTGTAATGCAAATGAGCTTCTCCATAGACAAATGAGCTTCTCTCGATGGAGTGAGCATCTTCTCTCAGGTCCGCATCTCGTTCGTCCAGCGCCGGCCGGAGGTGTAACTCTATAAATGGCCGACTTTGATTAATAAAACATGGCCGGCTGCGGTTGATCTGCATGACGCTTCTTTCAGAGATCGGCATCTCTAAGGTGATGCTGGGAGAATCGGCCTTCGCTGCCGGGGATGAGGCAAACCTCTGTGTCTGGCATGCCAAATACAGTTCCAGATGTGTCAATTATTCATCCTGGTATCTGCCCGCAGCGGCCCCGCGGATCCACAGTCTCAGAGTGTGAGAAGCGGCTGGAACGGAGGTTACTCAGAGGTAGAGACACTACAGCTTCAGCTTTGAATTGTGAGGCATGGAAGATGCAAGAAAGCACATTTGCAACTACACTGAGGAAAAGCATAATTTTTTTTAAGCATAAATTTCACTAAATGATGCCAGAGGCATAAAAAAACGTTACTCAAAATATGTAAATAAAACTATTTGACAATAGGGTAGAAAGTAAACTTAGTTCAAGATATATTATCTTTAAAAAAAAAATGTATTATGCACGTGTATATTTGTTAAGATTAGTTCATATGAAAGAACAATGAAGAATACTTCTCAATATATTAATCTTAGTTAATGCGGGTAACACTGATACGCTTTCGTTTGGGGACAAATTCTCACTATCAACCTGCATATTACTAGGATATTTAATATTGCTGAAGCAACATAAATACATTAATTTATGCAAACAAAACAAATGTGTATGGGTTCAATTAAGTATAAACTTTGCCCTTTAAGGTAACAATTGCAAGTTTCCACTTTTAACAATTCAGAATTGACCATTGTCCCATTCAAACGGTTTCAAAAGGCTCTTGCTTGGGACGATGGTAAATACCGTTAACGGTTGTAAACTTAAAAGAGAGAAAGAGATACTGTTACATTTTAGCTAAATATGTTAACTAACCAATCCATAGGAAGAAAAATATCTCACTAAACTTTGTTGCTAGGCAAATTGTTCTGCACATTTCATAGTTTTTAGGTGATCTACAAGTAATTAAATAACTTCAAATAAATGTACAGTTGGTACTCAACCAGAATAATACTTTTACCGCCGCCATTCCCGCCGTATTTATAGTAATAATGTATTTTAAAATAAGCTTCATGTTTGATTTGTGAACTTTTTGTCTTCTTACAGAAAAGCAGCAAATAATGTTCTGTATAATTCCTCCCCATGCAGTCAATGGATGATGTTTTTCACACACAGATTCTCCCGTTTGCCGGTTTGCAGGTGCACCTCCAGCTGCACAGGCTAGAGCAAGGCTTTTATTAGAACTGCACAGTCCGCTACTGTAGTTGACCACATTAATCCAGAGATTATGTGATTGGGGTTTAACACGTTACTGTAATGTGGCGCAAGAGTAAAGGCCGACATAGAGGGATTAGTGTTGACCAAGTGTCAGGTTGACTTCATCATATGTTCAGCAGCTGTGCTCCAGTGCTGGGTCTGTTCTGTTGGACACATGCGCCAGTCATGAAGGGCAATGATGATTTGAGGAGAAGCTAATGTTGGCAGTGCACACACACTGCTGTTTTTTTAGTAATGCAAAAACCAGCAGTCGTGTCAGAAGTATTCACAGCGTTGGAGCTTATTTGCATAGTTTAAACTACACAGTCAAAGTGTTTTGCTCATGCATTATTCCTTTACCAAACCCCTTTCAAATTATTACACGCTTTGTGCTGAACACACCGAGTCCAAACATGATAAGAAATGGTTGAACTATCACCCATGCATTCATTTATATGTTAATAGGTCAGCTCCCATGGACTGTTGTGTTAACACTCAATTTCCATTAACTGTGTTTTTGCAGTAGATGTGGTGCATTTTGGTTCAATTTTAATGTTTGCACACAGTTATGAATGGATATTTGTGACCTCTCTTTG
The DNA here is from genome assembly GCA_033366665.1 of Phoxinus dragarum. Taxonomy (NCBI): domain Eukaryota; kingdom Metazoa; phylum Chordata; class Actinopteri; order Cypriniformes; family Leuciscidae; genus Phoxinus; species Phoxinus dragarum. Next base: position 159,011 of record JARPMJ010001375.1, read on the forward strand.
TTTCATCCACCAATAGCATGAGATCCACCAATAGCAAACCACAACTAGCCAATCAATTCCCCAGGAACAAAATCAAGCCCCGCCCTACATTTGTTCTTGTTCCTGAAGCCATCACACTCGGATATACGGCACACATGGTGACTAATAGGTGAGAGTTTTATTCCATCCAGATCTAACAAAGAAGAACATACAGTTGCGGTCTGACGAGCGGTTCTAGCTAAACTTATTTAAGCAACTAATCCATGATCTTTGCAAACTTTAATAAATCCTGTAAACACATTAATCTCAGAAGCTCTACTGTAATTTAAAGACTACAAGGCACATGCATTAAAAAAAAAAATAAATATGTGCATGGACAATTTATTTAGGATATTCAATATTCCATGAATTTATTTTTTTGTCAATTTTAATTCCATGGTGACTTTAAGCCCAATTTTAACACCATCCATTGTTACATTAACTCTTTCCCTGCTTTTCCTCTTTCTTTCTTTTTTTTTTTTTTTAAGTTGCCAGACAGCACCCACATTTTTAATCACTGGATTCACAAAAGCATTACAGTCATTTCCTCTTTATGGGTTCAACATTCTTCGCTTGTTTTTGGATCTGGAGATGCTGTACTATTTCAGAAGATGCGTAACAGCGCCACCTACTGTATAATATATAGCTGTATGTGCGTTTGTAAAGTAAACAAACTAGTAATTGAAACCATCTGTGAATGTTACTATACTGGTCTCTTTATGTTCCCATATTCTCCTGAGCAAACCTGACTGCTCGACCCTTGCAGAAACCGTACAGCTCCACCGGCTGACTCAACCACGCTCATTAGAGGAATGCTGATGTGCAATCAAACAATTAACAAAAGGTCACGGCTGCCACTGAAGGGAACAACCTCCCCTACAGAAAAGATGCTACCCTGCCAGGAAGCAAATGTTGCTAACTACACACAGAGACCTTTCACTGGAGGCAAGGAACAGGCTCGTGTGTGGCTATGAGAAGTGGACGTCAACCTTTCATAGATTTTGCTTGGCTGCTCGTTCATTACACACGTCTGCAAGATTGATCTACAGTTCCTTTGGCTGTAGAAATCTGTCCAGAGAGAATTTTATAAATCATCAAGTGACTACATGAAATATATACAAAAGCTGTCACTGAGGTGGTACCCTTTAAAAAGGTAATATGTACCATTTATGTACTAATATGTACCTGTAAGGTATAAATATGCGCCCGTTGGGGTAAATAAGGTCCATAGGTGTACCTTTTGAAAGGGTTTTGTGTGTTTGTCTTCTTTTGTCACTTGATACTAAATCCTGTGACAATGATAATTACTCACCGGGTTCCTTCAGTCATTTCATTTACTGAGGTCATTTTTTGAACATTTAAGCTTATGTTGCTTAAATGGCCCTTATTATTTAAAGGAATTAAAGGATTTAAATGGATTTAAGAGAAGAAGAACTCAAATTTATTGTCAACTCATGCATTTTAAATAATATTTTTATTTTAGTAAATTACTTTAGCCACACTTTGTTGTAGTTGAAGTCTGAGGATTTGAGTTTTATGAATAATTTTTCCTAAGTTAATTAACTGAAAGTTTACAACGTTCATTAAATTCACTCATGCAGATTCATTCACTCTTTATATTGTGCATAATTTGAAAGGTTAAAGATGGTAAGATTGCAAGTGGAAACAGAGTGGTAATTTAAGTTAAAAGGTAAAGTTTACCATCAAATGTGTCTAGACGACTAGTTTTCTCCAGAACTATACAGTATATGTGGAATATTCCTTGCATTTAGGCCCCAAAACAAACATCAGAGGCATAAAATGACTATGTGTCTCTTGTGAAAGATGCAATTACCAGAAAGACGGAGGCTGGCTCATCACTTTTGTAAGAAATATATGCATGCAAATAATAGGCATGCCTAAATAGTTATGTTGCCATGGGGATATACATATATTTGGTAACATTTTATTTTACAGTGTCTTTGTTGCACGTCCTGATTTTGCAGAGTTCGTAGGGTTAGGGTTGGGACTAAATTCAACAAAATATGATGATTAAGGAACTCTGCAAAACTGTAAATGTCTCCTTTGTCTGATTGATTGGAATGTTGTTTCAGGATCAACAAAGATATTGATCCAGGAACTTGTGATACTTCATAATGATTGCGTGCAACTGACTCTTAACCAAACCCTAACACTAGTGCATGCAGTTATTATTACTATTCAGTACTTAAATTACACCGTAACAAAGGACACCTTAAATTAAAGTGACACATTTTATAAGAAATTATCCCAAAATAGCTTCATTGCACACTACAATGAGAATTTGATTCTCGATTCACTCATTGTCGACAGGAGTGGCAAATGGTTCATTTATTGATTCCTTGATTTATTAAGTTAATGCAGCCACTGATGTTGTTTCTCCACAACTTCTGCAGTTAATTCAACCCAGAAATTTACCATACAGACTTCAATCAAACTAGCTTTGTAGATCATTCAACTTTTGATTTTGGCAAATGTTATACTTTTAAAAAGATCTATGAACTCTGACTGGTCTAGCATGTAATTGCACTCGAAAGGTCTTTCAACTCAAGAAGATGTGTGTTCATGTGTTAAAACAGCATGAAAGTGTGCAAAGGAACGGAAGGAAATGTGCTGTGGGATCTTAAGATGCTGTTTTACAAGAACCTTTTAACCTGACACATCACGTCATGCAAAAGACGTCTGTGCAGAAATGACACTCTTCACATTTGAGATAAGTTGCAAGTTACAAGAGTTAATCAATGAAACATCTTCCTAAATGAAACCAAACACATGGCATCAGCTCCCCAACATACTCAATGTATGTGTAATTTGTTTCCCCAGCTCTTTCACAGCACCCATAATCTTCATGTTGTCCGACGGCCTGCACTGAATTCATCTCCCTCATAGAGATGCTTTGATATGTGATTATGAAAGAGCATTGGATTAGCACAATCTTTTTCCTTAACAGCAGAGCTGCAGGGAGTGCAGTGGCTCAGCTCGCATTAGCAGCCGTAATGGGCTTCATGCTGCAAACTCAGCTGATATAAATGGAGGTGCTGGTCATTACGATCAGACGGGCACCTGTTGAAGGATTAACCTGTGTGTCATGTGCCATGGCAACCATATATAACACAACTGGGCTCCAACATACTGACAACTTCAAAGAAATAGTTAAATCGAAAACAATTTATTTGTAATTTAATTACCCTCATCTTTCAAAACTTTCTTGCTTCCATGTATCTCAAAACTACTAGCTCCAAAAAGCACCACAACGATATTTCTAAGTCATTTTTAACAACTTCATTGCCTACATTTGTTCACTCATTTATTCCCACAATGCACTCTGATTTAGAGTGTACAATTGATGTAATTGACTATATTTACCAGAGAACATGGGCCAACACAAAGATGACTTGTATATCATATATGAGCACAAAAAGCTGCTATGGACAAGAGAGCTTCAAGAAAAATGTAATCTATATGCAACCTATATGTGTGTCTGTATGCGGAGTGAAACTCTGAAACAAACTGGACTTGCAACGAAAGCAATGCCAAACTATTCATCAATTCAAACTGTTATATAAACATTGGGTCTGGTTAAAATACAGAGAGGATGGTCTTTAATTTACATTTCTGTTGTACTCTGTCTCAAAATAGGTGCTCAATGTTTCCTTACCATCGTTGGTATATTGTCCATTACCATCATTGGTATATTGTCAATTACCATGTTAGCATTGTTTATTCTTCTTACATTGTTGTTATACACTGTTGGTATAATAAATACTTGTTACCTGGTAACGCCATCATGATATAAAATTCATAAAAAATCCGTGAGCAAAGTAACAATGAAGTTTATTGTATTAATTACTAAATGGGGAACTGGGGTGGGATTAAAGTTTTCTTCTTCCCACTCCCTTTCAGGCAGAATTCGACCGTCATATTTAAATATTGTATGTTCTTTTTTTTTTTTCTTTTTTTTTGTACTATATGATTTAACTATATTTGTCTACCTTGTACTTTTTTTTTCTTTCTGTGCCATTGCCTGAAATAAACAAAACGAAACGAAACGAAACGAACCTTTATTGAAATATTATTAAAACATTTGTTAAATATTTTTTAAGCATACTGCATTGTGCACTTGGAGTCAATTTTTTTATTTGTCAAATTTTAGCCCAAATATATTGAAGATAGGCAAGGGGTTTCAAAATGAAGCATAGTTTATTAAAACTTGCGTAATTCAAAATGAGTAACTTCAACGAATCCGCATGCTTCGCACAAAAAATACCGGACAAAGAACATATGGGAATGGGGAACTTAAAAACACAATGATAATGAACCAAACAAGCAGATGTGCTAATTAATCAAGAACAGAAACAAAGGAAACAGGAAAACAATGATAAGCATGTTCAAATTCCTTGAAACTGAAACCAAAATGCATCAAATTAAGAACAACTGTGGCATTGCTTTCATATAATTTTAAATATGATATATCACCAATTTAGCCTTTCAAATATTTTTAAAAGTATATTTTTTTTATATAGAGGAAGGTATCTATTATTACTTGATTGCCAGTCCAGAAGCTCTTCTTGGTGTTAAAAACATAACAATAACTGCAGAAACTGTACCAGTAGTTTCAGTAAAATCCTGCTATTGACCATAGTAAATATGTGTGAGGGAGGAACATGGCCATCACTATTGTTAGGTGGAGGTTTCACAGGGTAAATATTTCAAAGGCACCTGTTAAAGAGAAACATAACCAGTGTGGTTTATTTTAGATGCTTCTTTTAGAGCAAAATTATTCATCCTGCCTCAAGGCTATTTTAGAGTTTGTTCATTCTTGTCTTTTTTTTCTGTGAAAGAGGCTCGTGCACTACCTTAATATTAAACATAACTCTGTAAACTCTAAATAATTGGTCACACTTTTATTTTAGGTGGCCTTTCCCATCCATCCATCCATCTATCTTCTTCCGCTTATCCGGGGCCGGGTCGCGGGGGCAGCAGTCTAAGCAGAGACACCCAGACTTCCCTCTCCCTAGACACTTCCTCCAGCTCTTCCGGGGACACACCGAGGCGTTCCCAGGCCAGCCGGGAGACATAGTCTCTCCAGCGTGTCCTATGTCTTCCTCGGGGTCTCCTCCCGGTGGGACGTGCCCGGAACACCTTCCCAGGAAGGCGTTCAGGAGGCATCCGGAACAGATGCCCAAGCCACCTCAGCTGACCCCTCTCGATGTGGAGGAGCAGCGACTCTACTCTGAGCTCCTCCCGAGTGACCGAGCTCCTCACCCTATCTCTAAGGGATCGCCCAGCCACCCTGCGGAGAAAGCTCATTTCGGCCGCCTGTATCCGGGATCTTGTTCTTTCGGTCATGACCCAAAGCTCATGACCATAGGTGAGAGTAGGAACGTAGATTGACCGGTAGAATGCATCCATGTCAATGTCATTTCACGTGTAAATGACTAATTTCATTCACAATTTGATTTTTTTTTTTTTTTTGAGATTGAGAATAACGGACACACATAACAAGTGTTTCTTTTGAAGGCAGGGAAGAGAGCAGTGCCAAGCCATGAAAAGAAGTAAAGATATAGGGAGTTTCTTTCAAAGAAAAAAACCAAAAACAAGTGTAGAGGCAGAAGCAACTGAAGAAAATGTTACTCATCAAGAAGAAAATGTCAGGCAGCAAGAAAACATTGTCACTGGAACAGAATCAGCCAGCAAGGAATCAACAGGCCAGACAGACAGTGATGCCAGTGGACCCAGCCAACAGCAGTGCCCTTCATTTTCCTCTGTGCTTCCTGCAACTTCATCAAGTATGTGAAGTGTAGAGGGAATTGTAGAGATATTTGAGAAATATTACATTTCATTTGTATGAAGCAAACTAAAACGGTAGTAATCATTTCATGTACATGAATTTAGCCTAGAAATACCATGAGCGTATTTATTCTGCTATAGTACTCACAGAGCTTGTTTTGTTTTCTCATTGATGCAATATTTACTTGTGACATTTCATCATTTCTCAGGATCAACATTTGGTGGGGATAAACAAGCACCTTCATCCCCAACAGAATGCAAAGGTATGTACAGTTGTAGTTGAGACCTGAAAGTTCTTTTGTTTGCACATGATCAGCAAGTGATGTTAAATTATGTTTGATGTCTACTCTGTTGATTTATTATTTTACTGTATCTGCAGATAATTCAGCTGTAAGTGACCTGTCTGAATTTGAAGACCACGAAGAAACTTTGTGTCAGCATAGGTCAAGGGGTGATGGTGACAGACCTCAGGCACTACATGCCAACATCTCCACAGATCGCATTCTGCCAGGACCACATGGTATGCTCCAGTTTTTTTTTTTTACTGACATATTTTTAGAATGAGCTTGTGTATTTTAATTAAATTCCTAAAACCTTAAAAATGACTGATTGCCTTCATATTATTGTAGGGTCTATGGTTATGTAACTAACTTTCATTCAAACTTAATTTGCAGAATCAATTGATGTATTCTAGGTTGATTTAATTGACAATATACACCTTCTGCACTGATAATTATTTTAATTATTACTAGGGCTGTCAAAAGATTAATCGCATCCAAAATAAAAGTTTGTGTTTACATAATATATGTGTGTGTACTGTGTATAATTATTTATATATATAAAAACACACACAATCATGTACCGTATATATTTAAGAAAAATTGGTTATATTTATATATAAAATATTTATATATAATATAAATTATATAAATGTATATACAGTATATATATGCAATTATTCCTTAAATATATACATGAATGTGTGTGTATTTATACATAATAATTATACCACCGTATACACACACATATTACGTAAACAAACTTTTATTTTGGATGCGATTAATCACGATTAATCTTTTGAAGGCCCTAATTATTACTTATTGTTTAAGTTGATTGAGGACCCCTGGTAGGCTAGTCATCGCTATAAGAAGACCATTCTCTTTATTTGCAGACATTTCACAGTCTCGGGCAGCAGGACCAACACAGCCGCAATTGAAGGTGTTCCCTCGAACCGTGAAGGGCGACCGGACAAGAGCTTTCAACAAAATGTGGTACACACAACACCAATGGCTGGAATATTCTGTAAGCCGAGACTCTGCATATTGTTTTCCGTGTCGACACTTTTCTCTCCCTGGCATTCAAGAGACTTCGTTCACATCATCACTGGGCTATTCTAACTGGAAGAAGGCAATGTATAAAGATGGAGGTTTCAGGGGACATGAAAAATCTGAAAATCATGTTAATGCCATGATAGCATGGAATGAACACAAAAAAAGAATCTTGACAGACACTTCAATGTTAAATGCCCTCGATAAGAAACACCAAGCAGTAGTCGAACAAAATCGTACCTACATTAAAACAGTTGCTGAGGTACTTTTGTTTACTGCAACGCAAAACATTTCACAAAGGGGACACCTTGAGACCGATGCATCTGCAAAAAAAGGAAACTTTTTAGGCATTATGGATTTGATTGCTAAGCATAGTCCACTAATTGACAAGAAATTAAAAGCTGTGGGGAATGCAAAATATACAAGTAACACTATACAAAATGAAATTCTTGAATGTCTGTCAGATATGGTACGGGAAAGCATCATCAGTGAAGTCAAGGAAAACAAATATTTTTCCATCATTGCAGATGAAACAAAGGATTTAAAAAAGAAAGAGCAACTGTCATTAGTACTTAGGTACTATTATAATGATGCAGTCCATGAAAGCTTCCTTGATTTCAAGCAAGCTACTGAGCTCGATGCAGAGGGACTCACTGAAAAAATAATACAATGCCTGGAGACGTATGGACTTGAGTACAGGTCAAATCTAGTGGGGCAAGGTTACGATGGGGCCGCAGTCATGTCAGGGAGACACTCTGGAGTTGCAGCAAGGATTCAAGCTAAAACAAATCACTCTTTTTATGTGCACTGCAACGCACATTGTCTTAACCTTGTTCTCGTTGACTCAACAAAATCAGTGCCTGAGTCTGAAACCTTCTTTTGTTTGCTACAGAAATTGTATGTGTACATGTCAGGCTCCTATGTGCACCAGAAATGGCTCTCTGTGCAAAAAGAAATGTATCAAGGTGCCCCAAGAGAGCTACAAAGGCTCAGTGACACCAGGTGGGCATGTCGGTACCAGGCTTGCAAAAACATTAAGGACAGACTGCCTGCTGTATTGCGTGTGCTACATGATATTGATGTGGAGAACAGAGGAGAACGCTCTGTGGAGGCACGGGGTTTACTTGCCCAACTGGATCTTACCTTTATCGGAACACTTGTCATCTTTTCAAAAGTCCTTGGAGAGGCAAAATTCCTTGCAGACATGCTTCAGTCAACGTCTCTTGATTTAGCGAAGGCCGTGGACTTAGTTGAAGCATTTCAAGACACCCTCCAAGACCTAAGAAGTGATTCAGCTTTTGATGAAATCTGGAAAGACACTGTAGACACTGGAAAGCAGTGCAATGTTGCAGTAGAAACTGTGGTGAAAAGACCACAAAAAATTAGTTCCAGATTGAGCGGGTCAATTGTTGAATCCACTGTTGGACAGCGGAGGTGTAAGGAAGGAGACATGGAACTGTTCAGAAGTGGTATATTCTTCCCCATTCTGGACTGTCTGAGTGGGGAGATGCAGAGGCGTTTCAGTAAGTCAAACTGCAGTATAATGCAAGGTATTCAAGCACTGAACCCTAAAAGCAGAAACTTTTTGGATGAAGACACCATTTTTAGCTTTGCTAGGATTTATGAATGTGATACTGATGACATAAAACATGAACTGCATCAAGTAAGGAGGGTGTTAGAAAGGAAATTCCAGGCTGGAATTGAATTGTCTAGTCTCCTAGAGTTTACCATCTTCCTTGAGCCATTCAAAGAAGTGTTTTATCAGCTTTTTCGTTTGTGCTGCATAGCTGTGGCCTTACCAGTTAGCAGTGCAAGTTGTGAGCGCAGCTTCTCTGCACTTAAGCTCATAAAAACACATTTACGCACTACCATGACTGATGACAGACTCAGTAATCTTGGAGTCTTAAGCATTGAGGTGAGGAGAGCCAAATGTCTTGACTTGGATGATTTTGTTAGACGGTTTGCCAGTCACCACCGAAACAGAAGAATCCAGCTGTTTTAGTTGAGGTCTGCCTTTTTTTTTCCCCGACTGTTTTCCTCTTTTTCTGCTACAGTTTTTATTGTTTCTAAACTAAAGACTGTTCTTTAATATATTAGCAGAGCACAATGTAATGGTTCCATATTTTATTTTTAAACTGTGGTATTTTCATTTGAACTGTTACAGTGCTAAAACTTTAACTGTTACGCAGTTTTTTTGTAAATTAATCTGAAAGAAATGTTGAACGAAACACTGATGTTTTGGCCAAACCATTTGA